>JAFELO010000386.1:414533-435646 GCA_017140195.1 Eumaeus atala | reverse complement strand
CTTCAAATTTATTTTGGTATTTATTTTTTTTGGAAATAACGCATTTGTTATTATAATTTATTTTCGACGACCTTCAACATTTATGCTTCGAATTTGTAATAGGTGCTAAATTAGTTAAATTAGTAAAATACTGTAAGGCATACATTAAGGAGAGTGAATATTCTATCTCATGCATATTCTTCTGTCATCGGTTAGGATGATAACAGGTAAATAATAAGCTCGCCAAGGTGGCAAAGGTCTGTACACATATTTAAATAAGAAAATAGCAGATGTTTTATCGATTGCATATATACTAAATGCTTTCAGTACTTGGCTTTTAATTTAAGCCATTGCTGGAATAATTCTGAAATATTAAAAATATTTTCGAAAATCATGGTCACACGATTATGTCACCTGATTACCTACCAGCGATAATATATGCGATCCCAACCGTGGCATCTGTAGAGAGGGAAAAATCGATGGCAGACCGATTTGGACGACAATAATGAGATTTAAAACTGGCAAGTAATTAATGTGGATTAGCGGCGGCCGGTGATGGACGCCACGCATCCATTTATGTAGAACGTTACACACACTAAATATGGGTTTTCATTGACAAAAAGTAAAAGACAAAAATTGTGATTATATTCTATAAATTGTTATAATATTGACAATGTTGACTACATTGTCAATATTATAACACAGGCAATGTGTCAACACATGTACGAACTACGCTGTTTTGTTAGATTCTGAGGGGTCTTCGTTTCGTCTCAGGCAAGAGTGAAACGTATTGCTATTTTCCTAAATATTTTATTGTAATTTTTTTTTTGATGACTACCGACGCCCATGGACATTCGCATGATTGTTACGCAGCTGCGTTGCCCTCCTATCATCTAATCCCCCCCCCACCCGATGGGCCACAGGCTACTCACGAATAGCACGGAACGCGACAGCGACGCTGTCACTTTTCGCCGGTATCAAGTGAGCGGTCTTCCCCGGTCGTGCCGACCCAATCCGTTGCATAGAAGGATGTAGAGTCGTGCACCATGTATAGCACTACATCCTTCCTAAAAAATGTAAGTCGGAATCTGACAATAACCGACGCCCATAGACAACCGCATAATTGTTATATAGGCATTTTATTGTCTCATTTCAATCCTCCTCCGAGGTTTTAAAGGAGACTCACACACCGCATGTGTTGTGGTAGTACAGGCCTGGCTTTGGTACCATGATACCGCTATAATATATCCAAGAGCTCTTACGATTTATTAATGTTATCCTTTCAAGGAAGTGACAATGGACGCCCTTAAGCATCTGCACAATCAAAAGTTTTGAGTATGCCTTGCCCTCCTACGAGACATTACTGATAAATGCAAACGAATAACCACCATTTTATGCCTCTGTTATGTAAGAAAAAATTAGTGACAGTCTGGTTACAGCAACATTTTGTAAGAGGTTGTGCAATACTGAATTACAGCTGAATTGGACCGAGGTATCACTTGCGTCTGTGGCGTGCCATATCGTAAGGTTTGCAAGAAGTACCGCTACCGGTGAAGGAGGATCATGCATCTATACAACCGTAGTCATGAAACGATCCGACCGCTCGTCTAGAAAAAGAATTAACAGCACACCGATGAATTCTCTGCCACAGCTGTGTACAAGAGCACCCTCTATTCACATAATCTTCTCTCCTGGTGGTACGGCAATCCGATATAATCGGAGAGAATAATTAGGCGTTAGTCCAGAAACAACAGTCCGGTGGTGTACACCACCCGAATCCGGATTGTTATTGAAAATTTAAACATCTATAATTAAATTGTATATATAATTGTGTTATTAAAAATTTAAACATCTATAATTAAACTATATATATAATTGTGTTATTAAAAATTTAAACATCTATAATTGAAATATATATATAATTGTGTTAGTAAAATTTTAAACATCTATAATTAAACTATATATATAATTGTGTTATTAAAAATTTAAACATCCATAATTAAACTATACATATAATTGTGTTATTAAAAATTTAAACATCTATAATTAAACTATATATATATAATTGCGTTACTAAAAATTTAAACATCTATAATTAAACTATATATATAATTGTGTTATTAAAAATTTAAACATCTATAATTAAAATCTATAATTGTCGGTGTACGAAATAAACTGTTGTGGGTTTTGGATACACCGCAACTATACTGTGAACGGTTTTAATTTTATGTTTCAATAAATAAATTATTGCCCGCGACTCGGGACTCAAACCCGGGACCTACCGACGGATGGACCACTACACCACGAGGCATTCCTATTTGAACACCAAGTATGGCATAATGTCTGCATTAGTACGCCATTCCTTGGACCGTCTGTATGGCTATTTCTACCTAACGGTCCTTGCAAAACCATAAAATTAAAACAAACACATTAAAAACGTACACATAAAATATATCAGTCCGTTTGCAATTAATTACAATAATCAATAATTTCGTGCTCCGTCGAGCGAAAACTACAATACAAACTGTGTGGCCCGATAGCTGGAAAAGATAGCATAATGAAATAAGGGTTGGAAATTAATACCAGCCCGAAAATTACGTAATGTGAATTGTGTATACCTACTAAACGGTACACAGCGGTAGCATATCAAAGCGAATGTACCTACCGCTGTAACGTTGTAGTCATCAGATCTCAAGTAGAGCTTCGAATCGCTCCGAACGATAGCTAAACGGACGAGCCACAATTTTGACCGCAATATGGTGATTGGAAGTGATTTCATACGCACGTACCTGTCCATAAAAGTCGTAAATTCCTAACACTGTACCGTAGTCGAACTTTGTGGCTTGGCCGTGCAGCTATCATCACATGGCGTGACGTGCGTGCCATACGTTATAAAACAAATTCAACTTGTATAATTATTACTAGTTGTAGGTCGATTTGCCACTATCTAATGATAATGAAAAAAAAAAACTTGCTCTGTACATGAGATGTTATTTGTGGAATTTCATTTATTTTAAAGTTTGGTTACGACATTTTTATATATTTTCCAATTGTTCTTTATTTTATAATTTCTCACGAAAATTGAAAACATCTTTTCAAATTGTAACAATTTTATATAGTATAAGATGGCAGACAACTCAGTTGAAGACATTACCGTGACCCATAAATATCCGCACAGTCCGACGGCATAAAGATATGTTGTATAACTGCGTACTACGAGCGTACGCAATTGAAATGAATGCTGTAAATTTTGTTTATCTGACATAATATATACTGGAGATATGAAAGACAGTTAAATACGTCCATACACTTCTAGGATAAGTAGGTAGGTACTTGCGCTTCATTCATCATCATCATCATTATCAGCTCTTATCGGTCCTGGACATAGGCCTCTTTCAATGAACGCCAAGACGGCGCATCACCGGCTACTCGCATCCATCCCGGATCGGCTACTGCACGGAGATCGTCTTCCCATCTGGTGAACGGTCGACCAATATTTCGGTTTCCTCAACGCGACTTTCACTCCAGAACCATAGTGGCCAATCTGCCATCTGATCTTCTGAGTGTGTGACCAGCCCATTACTACTTCACCGAACTTATTCTTCGGGTGATGTCGGAAAATTTGTCCTCTGCCTTATGCTTCGTTACCATGTCTTAATACAATATAATTTAATGGTAGTGCACCCAGCACAGATAAGTAACAATAACCTTAGTAAGCTTGGTCGAGGTGGGTGGTAATGTAGTATAAAACTAGCGCATAGGTCGAGGTTGAACATTTCACCGTTGAGCTTTGTGTTGGTCACACGCTGATTCGTAAACTTGCCATATTTTTAAAATTCTCACTAGACTTTTATCGGTGTTTTCTTTCACCTCGAAGCAAGCGTAAAAAAGTTGGATTGACATCGAACCCAAACTCTGTTCGCGTCAAATAAACTTCCAATTACTGAGTTGTATAAAAAGATGTAAAAAAATACATAACTTGATAATTAAAAAAACGAGCGAACTTTTTCTACATAACTCAAACATAATTCGTTCCATATTCAAATAAATAATCGAAACATGGCGGCTACTCGGTCATTATAAACGTTGATAAAAGTATATAAAATCATCCGCGATGGCGGGCTTATCATAGTCATTTTCATAATGCAACGTGCATTTCGGCTCGTCTATAATGCATGCGTGTAGCGTCGTGCGGGCGCTGCGTATTAATTACATATATCGTTTAATTATTGATTTTTAGCATTAAATACACGGACATTTTGGCTTCGGCTCGCCCGCGATTTATGTCATGCAATATATGGCGTCTAAATATCGTACAACGAAGTTAATGAAGCGGATAATTAACATTCTGCGTTCTTTTCCTGCTGGCCAGAATTATGAACTTATAGAGGTTGGTTTAATTTATTCAAGCTTTTTTAGATGTCTTAGCATATTTTTAAGTCGTTTTGTCGTAAACCACATGAGTATATAACCTTTTTTCGATACTTGCAATCCTTTGAACTCGATCTACGTCTTGTGTAGTTTGCTCGAAACATAAACTTAACAGGAAGATGGAATGAAGGATATATGAAGGGTATATCCTATGTGTGTATGGATATCCATGCGCGTCCATGGCACATATGAACAACCTTAGATCGAGATGAGTCGTGTACGAAACTGAGCTTTTATTGTGATGAAGCCAAGGCGCAATTTTTTTTCAAAATCGTGTCATGTTACTTAAATAACTCTTTTTCCAGGCTATTTCAGTTCATATTTATGGAAGTCACGGTACAAAACAATCTTCCTTGACTTTTTAATGAATCTTCATTTGTACAAAGATACTAAATCTTGTGGATGGCGCTTTTTTCACTTTTATTCCATTCACAAATCCTAACACTTTTTATCGCCCAGCCATCGAACCACAAACAACACCACAGCCGGATATTCCCCAGATTAGCGGATGATCAAAAATAAATAGATTGCGAATGGATGATGCCGAATAGGCTAGCTGAACTAACATGCATGTATTCAAAGAGCTGCTTCGGTGACACGGTACAAATGAAGCTCCACAATTAAGGCGGGTACACACGGGTAGGCACGGCGCATTTGCCGGTGTCACGTACCGACCGCCTCGCACTTAATTTCACGGAGGGGGGAGGGTGTGCGGTTTTAAATTACGCCCGCTCCCCCCACGATTGCAGTTCGAAAGCGCCTAGTTACGGCTAGTTCGATCCGAATTCTTATATCAAGATTGAGAGTTTGTTTTGGTCAGGTTAAGCTTTTTAAAATTTCTTTAAATAAAATGCAACGTTTTTATGGCTTAGTTTTATGGTTCTTATTTGAAATATAAAACTTCATATTACGCTAGGACACATCTTTTACGCTATCGTTGTAGCAAATAGCGGATGCTGTACGTGAACTTTCGATCACTCGTCTCAGCTTTCTTACTGTCTGTATATTTGTTACCTGTCTTTATTTAAAACAAGTGTCTCATTTAAATGTTTGTTTAATAGTTCGTTTATTAATGTTCTGTTCAATAGCAAAGTTCTAGCCTATACACAATGTATGTACCTACCGTAACCTTCACTTCGCACAAAGAGAACAGTCGTTTGAGTTATATCTGGAGAAAGAGTGGGACAAGAGGTGTCATGTGGAGGAGTTTGAGCCTGCATTGATATTGAAGGTAGAGGACACTACTTTGACCCACTGGGGATATTTAGAAAATAGTTTCAATGAAGTTGTGGCGGGATATTTTTCTTCTTTTAGTTTCACATACTTATGTTTGCGACGTCCGCCAATTGAGAAGTACGGCTTTCATGCACCCTAGAGGTGAAAACAAAAGAAAAATAAAATTCCAAATATGATTCTTGCACATCTCAGTTGATTTATCTCCTGATAAGGACTGCCGAAACAAGCTCAGCGGGACTACAACTACAAGTAAAGATTACAGTTAAAACTACTATTCATTTACAATTTCAAATGGAATTCCTGGAAGGAGCAGCTTATTCCCACTTTGTGATATCTTCAACAAATTTTCTTACTTTGTTGGACTAGCTTTTACGCTAGCAGTAAATAACTTAAATTCAGTCGTGTCACTTCAAGGCGGTATCATGTGACAAAGCGGTACCTCCCTCGTCCGGCCCAATATGAATTCAATGTAGCCTGGCACTATCTATTGCTAAAACTCAAAAGCACTAACTGATTTAGCAAGTGCCTATCGCTTTATAGAAAGGCACAAGTTGGAACAACAAGAACATGAAAGTATATTTCACATGATTTGCCAATTTTATCATCATCATCGTTTACAAAGAGGTAGTGGCATGTTGCATAGGAGGAGGTAGTGCCATACATAGTGCATGACACTACGTTCTCCTATGCAACAGAATTTGGCCGAAACGACCGGGGAGGTACGACTCGCTCACATATACCGCCGTAAAGTGACGTCTTCGGTGTCGCGTTTCGTGCGGGCGGTCTGTGACCCGGTGGCCCATTGGGGGGAGGGGGAGGGAAGAGGGCAACGATTGGCCTAGTAGTTATGTGGATGTTCATGGGCGACGGTGGTCGTAAAAAGGCTCTGATTGTGTGTTCGGACTCACCACCGGACCCCACCCGGGGCCGGGAAAAGCGCGTAAATGCGTTTCCCCGCGCCAAAAAAAAAAGTACCGTAAGGACTTGTGTTACAGGTACTAGACGGTATGAACGGACAATTTATTTAATATTTTTATAAGTATAAAAAATGTTATATATATTATTGAAATACATGTAACACATATGTGAATATCCATGACCTAGGCTGGATTCGAACTGCAGACTCTGGCGTAACACGTGGTCTAACCGCCACGTTACCAACTGAGCCAGCCGGTCGTCGCTATTTGAATGTATGTACGATAAGAAATGCCTCCTTTAACGTACAAAAGGGTGGCTACCACTGCAGTGTAATTAATTTAGATTCAAAGACTCAAACCATACAGAAAATCCGCGTTAGTTCATTGTTTGAAATAACCTTGAGGGGGAACGACTCCCCCCTTAATTACAGGCTTTTGTACTTTTGTTTACGCCAATGCCAATTACAGAAATAATGTGCACGCATCGCTGTGTCGCCTGACGTCTCGTATTCATAATGAATGTAATTATTCAGATATTAACCTTCAAAAGGCTTTAGGTATATTCTTTTGAAGACGAATGTTTTGAACAAATGCACGTAGGTATATGCTGCTGAAGTTAATTAAATAATTGCTGTTGTAAATAACGAGCATTTTTATAATTCTATGCTTCCTGCCATAGACAGAACAGCTTGATAGATTACAATAAAACTATTTCTACGGATTTTGTTGCGGTAAATTTTAACTGATTAAGTAACCCGACGTTTCAGAAGCCTTACAGCAACCATTCACCGAGTGAGTCCTCCCGTGATCATGGACCATATAACTAGTTTTATTGTAATGAGTAACATTCGCGTAAACTTAAGACATCAATAAGCTTCATAGATTTTATTGTGTAAAGTGTTGTTAGATTCGCGGTCAGTGTGACAATTTATTTATGTCTTTTTACAGTATACGGAGGCAAACGAGAAATCATAGCCGTTTGAGGATTACTAATTTTAATAGACATCCACATTATTGTCATGTAGGTGCGTTGCCTTCCTTTCCTTCTCCCCTCCAGTCTCTATGTACTATCATTTTCCTACTCTGCTATCAATTACCGTCCACTCCAGACAACAAATGTCAATTAAATTTGACACACTCTTTATCCCGATGGGATAGCACCAAGGTTGTCCCCATAGGATACAAAAAACTTACATACAGCGTAGTTGTGATGACGACAAGTTAGCAGAGGGTATTCTAAAACCTGATCTGTTTTAACTTAGTTTTTTATGGGTGAATTATTGTGGTTAATACGTTATTTCGCATCGTTTATTCTTCGCTCGGGTTTTATTGATAACTACTAAATGATGGTGGTAGAGATATACACAGCAATAAGTGCCGTTTAGAAATATAATCTGGTCCCATTGGGTATGGATTAATGGCATTAAAAAAAAGAAAGCAGCCAGAATCCACGTCAGTGCTGCTGGATGAACACTTAGTTTTTTTAGTAAAATATTTTACTGCCCTAATGTTACGCGAATACGTAGCGTTGCTACGTGGGCTTGCTACGTCTGTAATGGCAATGTAGCGATGCTACGTAAGCATATGCTAGGTATCTTTCCGATCCCCACCATGGTTCAAGTCTTGTCGTGGCGGTGGGGCTCAGTAGCCAGGGGTGATCCGAGACACCCTGGGTGAAGCTAATTGAACCGAGGAGGTGTATGCTCTTTGTACCCCTCTTATAAGTAGAGGGGACAAAAGAGAAAAAAAACAATGAGGCGGCGCTATTGCGCACGGGACAAGGGGCGAGGATGGACCTCGCCCTATTGCACTGTCCCAAAGTTGGTGGGGTTGTGCTGTGGTGCGGATAATCCTATCTGTGGAGGTGGCGTCGGTCCCCTAGGGGGCTGACTAGCCATCGTGGTGCCCTGATGATTTGCTGATCCGGAACACCTCACCAAAGGCGGCAATGATGGCACTCGCGGTAGTTTTTGTGGTTATTCAGCACTATAATGTGCAGCGAGCCCCACACACCACTGGACCCCATCCAGAACCAGTGAAGGCGCGTAAATGGTATCTTTCCGATTGCCGGGCTGCCATCCCATCAGGATAGAGAATCGGATAAACTGATGTTTTCGTACAGAATTGTGCACTAGAATATTACTCATTTAGCTACATTTAATAGAGGTGGCCATCGTAGTAAAAAAATCTGCTAGGCGTAGAGTATTCTCATTGGTTTCATAAAAGCATAACATTACTTTCTCAGTCCGAAGGAGGTTGCGTTATGAAAATATACTTCAGGAGTTACCTTCCTTGCGTACATGAAATTCGTAGATTACATTTTCTTTTGTAATTGCTTTGACTTTTTGCAAAGAAAACTAAGTGTTTTTTTTTTTGTTGTTAACGCAAGATCGGACGTCGATTGAAGGAATGTCATATGAACAACAACAAACAAATACAAAATGTTTAATACATTGTACGTGTTTATTGTAATTTTTAAATTTAAAATATCAAAATATATTTTTCCTAAAATCCTAAAAGGCTTACAAATATAACTGATTAGGGCCGCCAGTTAATTAAGTGCGCTATACAGCGGTGCGGTGCTGCACAGTGAATGAGGAATATTTTAATTATCACCAGCCCGGGAGTAAATTTCCCACGACTGCGATAAAGAATAAACATCGGCATTGTCTTGAGCCCTCGCTAAGAATTACGGCTCGCCAGGGCTGTCGTATGCTATGTTTATTATTTAATTTAATAAATAATTCATTCGATATTGCTAAACGTTTTTTAACCGGCATTGAACAAAGGCGAATATTGAATTGAATCTAAAAATCGCAAACTTTAAATATAAACCCAGAAATTACTAATGTTTTCATTAAAGTGAGTGTGTATTAAACCTGAGACCGTCCATGGTTACACGAATAAGCGTATGATGTCGCCTCTAGTAAATACCGCCGCGTTTCTCGAACTTGTTAAAGATTTTTAGCTAGACAAAAGGTACGACAAAGCCATATTTATATTACATATATAACATAATATAATATATATTAGTATAATATGTATGTATAATAATAATGTATGTATAATATGTAAGCCAACGAGCATTTCGCTGCCTTACTACAAATTGTTCTAAGTACGAAGTGAAGTTAAATTTGCAAAAAATGTATAAATGTATATATATATATATATACATTTTTTGCTTTTGTAAAGTCGGCTTTGAAATTTTAGAATAACAGTCCAGTATGAAACCGTGTATCTTTTATTTTTACAGTTTTACGCCTAAAATTCATATTGTTAGGAGGATGTGTATGATATGGCAGTTTCATTTACGCAGGCGTTGGACGCGATTATATAAAACTATCGTGCCACAGAGTTCCGAGCACAAACAATTCAGCAGTTCGAAGAATTTGCCGGTAAGTAGTTATATTTCAACTGTATGTACCAATATTTCCACGATAATATGGATAAACGATTGAAACCGCAAGTTTCAGCTAGTTATTGACAAAGTATACATATTATAATACTATTTGAATTTTCATGATTAGTTACTATTTTTACTGCACCCCATCCCCAGTAATGGGCCGCCGGCTACCACCGCACGTATCACCGCATTCGTCATCATATGAACCAACATGGATCGTAACTATTTGAAGGATAATACAAATGTTAGTCGCTACATAACGCTGCAAAATAATAGACTATAAACACGTACATACTAACAGTTAAGGGATGGACCGTACGCACCAAAGGTATGCAGATATGCAGCATGGCCCTACCTCCTACTAAGTACGTATTTCATATTTTTGAACACGCGGCACGTGTAATCTACTATTGTTTCCTTAATAAGTAATAATAGTAAGGTAACTAACTAGTCAATATATAGATATCTACGAAAAATAACGTAGACATTTCATAAATATATTTGATGAATGTAGCGACAGCCCTGAAGGAGCATGTCTCAAGTCGTCGGCGCGGCCGTCCCGGAGGGCCCATTACGCGGTCACCGCCTGATTACCGTCCCGCCTTGATTCCAACCCTTCTCGCACTTACAACTACCTCCAACATTTACGCATTAACGAGATCACCTCGGATAATATGTTTTATCTGTACCTTTTTTTTTTAATTTATCGCTTATACGTTTAAGGTTCTGCCAGTCCATGATATGATTTATGATAATAATTTAATCTTTATAAATGTTCGCATTTGAAATAGGAAGCTTTTTTTCAATTTTTTTGAAGCCTTTGTTGACACCAAAACTAACAAAAGTCTACTTGTAACAGGGGAATAATATGGCTAAATACCTACAGCAGCCTATTAAAAAGTGGAGCCACAATAAGCAATGGATAGAGCAGCATAAGTATGCCAGCATGACCAGGGTTACCTGTAGCCCCCCTCGCTCACATAACATCACCTTAAAGCGACATGTATAATGTCGCATTACGCGAGGTTCGGTGCGTTTACGGTGGCCCATTGGAGCGGAGGAGGGAAGGAGGTCTAACGAGTGAGCATAGTAAATATTCGGATGTTTATAGGCGTCGGTGATGAGAAAAAAAGGTTAAAGCTATTAATTAGACTGTTTATAGTTATAAAAGGCTTCCCCGGATGTGCCAGCTGATCCGTTTGCACTGTAGCCTGGCACTACCTCTTTCCTAACCAAGTGCTTTCTAGTTTGGTCCATAGCTCTTACTAGCTATTTCCCGCAAGCTTTTTACACAATAAGAAACAAAATCCTACCCCAAAAGTAATAAAGTATAATTCAATGAACTATACCTACTAATATTCGAATAAGCAGGCAGAAGTGGCAATGGGCTGATCTCACACTCAGAGGAACAGATGGCAGATGGGCCAGTAAGGTTCTGGAGTGGAGGCCGCGTTTAGGAAAAAGAAGTGTTGGTCGACCGTTCGCCAGGTGGGAAGACGATCTCCGTGCAGTAGCCGGTCCGGGACGGATGCGAGTAGCAGGAGATCGTCTTGGCGTTCATTGAGAGAGGCCTGTGTCCACTGGTGCACCGATAAGGACTGATGATGATGATTATACCTACTATTATAATTTTTTTTTGTAGCAAAAGACAAACTAACTAGCAATTAGAGCTTTTGACTGATATCGACGCCGTCTAACATCTGCATTACTGTCATGCAGATGCATTTGTGCTCCTCCACTCCAATAGGCCACCGGCTACTTACAAAAGCACGAAACGCAACAGCATAGCTGTTACTTTACGGCCGAGTCATGTGAGCGAGGGTACCGTTGCGATCGTATATAAGAAAATAGAGCCTCAGCAGGCAATTATCTCGCCCCTTTTATAGAAGACAAAGTCCATGCCCGTACACTAAGAGTGAAAGATCTTCCAAGCTCCAGCGGGGAGGATCCATTGAGGTCCAACTTGATTTTGACTACCCAAAAAATCTGCATCATTGCTTGAAGTTGAAGTGCAAGTGGCGTCACTCATCCCTTTCCAAAGTCTTAGTCCGAGTCCTTCCGAAGTTCAGTCTTCCTAATTTGGATTTTAATTCTTGCCGAATTAAAATCTAAATTAGGAACGGAGGACAACGAACTCGCATAACAATTATTCCGATGTTTACGATCGTTGGTAGTCATCTAAAGACACCGACTGCTCGTTTGTATCCCTATAACATAAATAAGTGGCTGTATATAGGCATTATATAGTCTTGCCTGTTATTAACAAAACATAAAAAAAGTATTCCTTGTATACTGGACGACGTCTAAAAACATTCCATTTGTAAACTCCAAAGACACGTAGCGGCATCTTTCGGAGTTTTATAAAACTGAAGTACATTGGCGCCACCTACACACATTTTATGTGTCGCCCTCTTCTTACTAACACTAATGCAAGTAGACGGAAAAACATACTGAATTTTTTCTACAAAGTTTCGTTTATATCCCTTACTAGACTTAAAGAATAATATACTGTAAAGTAAGAGTCATAAGATTCCATTTACAGTAACACTAAATCGCGCCTCCGCCTTATTTGTTCCAAATAAACATCGCCCCTTGTTGAGTAACGAATTCTAAAACGTCATATATTCACTGAGCTTACGGTATTTAAAAGACATTTTTCCAATGGTTGTTCCTATTTAAAGTAAAATGACATAAGAACATAGAGTAGGAATGTTCCTTACGACCTATTGCCCCACGTAGCTGACACGCCACGTAGCTCGGTTGCGCCTGTGTGAGCTACAGAGAGCATGAAAGTGAACTTTCTTAAGGCGTTTGCTTTCTTATGAAGGCGAAGAAAACGAAAAGGTTCGCACTTGACGGAGTTTTGTTAAAAATGCTAGGAGTTGGTTCCTCGCGATTGCGTAAGAGGGCGCGCTTTATTTTTATTTTTTTTTAGTAAATACTTTGTAGGTCGGCTAAGTATAATAAATTAATTATCACATTTAATAAAAGTATTCTAGTGTCTGTTATGAAATTCGTTTGCATCTGTTAAAAAAAATAAGTGAAAAAATTAAGCGATTCTATTCAAAATTAAAATTTTGAAAAGTGTTGTAACACACAAATGGCGTGCTAGGACAACGATTAGTTGATCGTTGCTATATCGACGCCGACCGCAACAAGCAGTTCGAGCACAGTCGCGCGCCAAACAAGCCCATGACAAATCCTTCCAATTGCGTTCACAACCCATTATCATCTTAACGAATAGCGTTCCGCGGTTAACCGCAAAATTATCGGCCAATCACAGCGCCGCGATTTCCTTTATATATTTTTCCGTATAGTGAAAATCTTAGAAACCACATGGCTAACCGCAAAGGTCAGGTAAGCGGCCAATAGGCGCTCGTAAATATAACCACAAGCCACGCCCATTTAACCGCAAACCAACCACAACGCGAGACATTCGCAACGCTATCGATTAATGTTCCGTTGATGTTCTTTTTTGGAATTACGACCCACGGTTGGTTACTTACGACCATACGCACATCTATACATCTACGGCGAAATGTACTTCAAGTTACACACAGAGTGTATAAGATAAGCGTATCTGTAACAGTTTCACTAGCAAGATAATGATCTAACCCCAAACTGGTCATCGTCCTTCGTCACAAAGATGAAATATTGATTCACCGTTGAGAAAGCTAACGCACACATGGACAAGTCGTATCGCTACGCACGGACACAGACATAACCGCATTATATTCATAATGAATACAGCTATCCTACTCGTCTGGCGTCTTTGACTTTGTATAAATATATTTTGTCTCCCTCCCTCGGCATTTGAACGGTGCCCCCTCGTAGGAGTGGGACGGGTGTTAGGAGTTGTCTTCGAGAGGTCGCCAATTTCGATTTCATTAAGTGGCGCGGCTGCGACCGCAGCGGATCGATGGTCTGGTCATTTGTAAAAAATACCTCGGACGGAAAAGATAGCTATCTAAATGAGAAACATTCGAGATATGTAGATGTAGTATTTTAGCCATAGTCCTAGCTAAGACGGTTTGAGAAGTTATTAATATCTACTCTAATAACATAAAGCCGAAGAGTTTGTTTGTTTGAACGCGCTAATCTCAGGAACTACTAGCCCAAATTGAAAAATTATGTTTGTGTTGAGTAGTCCATTTATTGAGGAAGGCTATTAAGTTATACTATGACTCTGCGACTAATAGGACCGGAGTAAACCGAGGCAAACCGCGGGAAGACGCTAGTATTATATATAGAATCTACGTCTATGTAGACTGTCTACACACCCGCTACACAGCTGAGATAACTCAAATGTTTTGTCGTCAAACCTTTTCATTTAGAAACATTTTAGGCTCTAAGTGACAGAACTTAAAAGCGTTAAAATATTCACGTTTAATAAAAGGTAGTGTGACATGCTGTTTCGCAGCAGAATTGGCCTAGCGTGTCCGGGGAGGTACCTCCCGGTCACACGAAACTTCCACCTAAAGTGACATGCTCTCGCGTTTCGTGCGAGTTGTGAGTTTACATTATATCACATTCCCTGCGTACTGTGACCCATTGGGAGTGATGTAGGGAGGGCTACGTATATTTACCTACAACCTATGATTGTGCGTATATATATGGGCATCGATTATGAAATAAAAAATGTTCCGGCTGCCCATTTGCCCCCATCTTTACATATAATGAAACAAAGTCCGTGAAGGTACATGATAAATGTCATCGATTTTATCAGAAAGAAACCCGCATGAAAATGCTGACGCATTTTCATGCGGCTTTCGCCCATGGATAGAGTTATTCACGAGGAAAGTTTTAGCGCATAATTCACGGGGAAAGTCGGGGCGGATGTCTAGGAAAATATAAAGAATATTTATAACACGCAATAAAAGTCTAGCATCGATCAGTTACTTATATCGATCCGGACTGATGTTTTGTAAGCTTTACTTGGAGATGAATTATGCTGGCACGGCCGGAGCGGGCTAGCTTACACTGGAGAAGCGCAAAAGATTACCGCTACGCTGTCGCGATTCGTGCGGTGTGGAAAGACGGCCGGGTAACACGGCTGCGTAACTTCTACGCGGATATATATGGGCGTCGGTAGTCATCAGAAGCCTCCGACTGCTACTTCTCCTCTTATAGTATAAATCGAATCGATATTTAATTAGCACTTACCACATGTATACTAATAATATAAAGCTAAGGTTCGTTTGTTTACGTGCGCCTATCTTAGGAACTACTGGCCAGAATTGAGCAATTACTTTTGTGTTGAACAGTCCATCTATCGAGAAGGACTATATATCGTGACGCTACGACTAATAGGACCGGAGTAACGTGGGTGAAACCGCGGGGTAATGATATAGTACTATAATAAAATAACACTGACCGAGCTTTTAGCCGTTGAAGGTCCTGTATGAACTTTTACTTTGAGAAGAAGACAACAGGATTACAAACCATATTGTAGAATTGGTATTCATTCAAATGTTTTAACGATGACAACACAAAATGCCTTTTTTATAAGCACAAAAGCCTTTAAAGTTATAGCGTTCTTTTAAGGTCACTGGTCAGCAAACTTTAGAACGTTGCCCATTAACCAGCGACTCACCATTATCATCATTATCAGCCCTTATCGGTCCACTGCTGGACATTGGCCTCTTTCAGTGAACGCCAAGACGATCTCTCATCTCCTGCTACTCGCATCCATCCCGGACCGGCAACTGCTAGGAGATCGTCTTCCATCCTTCTTTTAATTTTTTTTGGTATTTTTTTATAGACGATGAGGGTTCATTCTTGCTACATCAATCATACGTCATACATCATTATATCACGTATGCTGATGGAAATGTGCAGTGCAGCTTCATGAGTTACTATAAGGCACGTCGGGTGGGGTCTAGGTGAGGTTGTAATCGATAGGGCCTTCACTCCAGAACCTTACCGGCCCATCTGCCATCTATTCTTCTGAGTGTGTGACACATTTCAGCGTGCTGTCGCTGTCACAACACAGCTGTACCTCTTAATAATAATAAACTAGCCATCCAACCCGGCTTCGCCTGTAAATACAGGCCGGACCTTTTATACACTAAAACCTTCCTCGGGAATAGTTTTATCCATTAGTGAATATAGCACGACAATCCAATCCATTCAGCGGATTTTATGAAAATTATTCAAATACAGACATATCTTTATGCGAATTTGTTCTATAAAGTGTATAAATATTTCGATACGTGATTGTCCATGCACACAAGTATACCGGTACGCCTGGCTTAGAAGTTGTCACCGTCCAGTGAACAATTAGTTCAAATGCTTACCTTTATATAATCTACAAAAGAATCGCTACAGAGTGGATATTTTGTGTTCTTTAAATGGAACACTTATGACTGTCAATTCATGATAAAACATCTCGTCGATTGTGCCACTTGTGTAAAGGTGGATTGTCACGGTGTGCTTTATGGTCTGATATAATCCGTGTGAATGGATTTAATCTGCATGGACTGTAAATGCCAAAAATTTCTTATATTGTACCAGAGATACGGGTCGAAGCCGTGTCTGATATGCACACTGAGGGTGACGTGCCAACGCGCGAAATGAGTTACTTGTGTCACAACTTATAAACTCGACAAACGTATATTTGCGAGCATCTTATCAGGCAGAGGTAGTGCCATGCTGCTTAGGTGGAGGTAGTGCCATGCATAGTGCATGACACTACATCCTCCTATGCCACGGAATCGGAACCGGCACGACCGGTGAAGTACCTTGATACCGGTGTTACGTGACAACGTCGTGGTCGCGTTTATGCGGTTTGTGAGTAGCCCGTGGACCAATGGGAGGGGGGATGGTAGGAGAACATGCATCTGCGCAACAATCATGCGAATGTCCATGGGCGTCGGTAGTCATCAAAAGATATCAATTTCTCAAGGGGGTTATGCTATAAAAAACCTGCACTTATTTTGAATGAAATAAACTACAAATTGAAGTTTGTTATTGTCTTTTATATTTGTCAATTGTATAATTATAATCTATCAAGTAGACTTCGGAATTCAGCAATCATCAGAAAAAGGTTTTGACTTCTAATTCTGAAGTACGTACTCGTAAAGACAGATACTACAGACAACAAATTGATCTTATAAGGATTATGTATGCCTTTTGAGGTATGGCACATTAAGAGTATTCTATTTTATGCGTGTTGTCTTCTGAGTGTGTGACCAGCCCCTTGCCACTTCAGCGAGCTTATTCTTCGCGTGATATCGGAAACTTTAGTTCTTTGCCTCATCACTTCGTTATGAATTCTATCGGACAAAGAAACACCCAACATAGCACATTCAATAGCCATCGTGTATTAGCAGTAATTTTCATCTTCAACAAATTGAAACAATACTTTGAAATAACAATATAAAACGTTACCTACTAATTAATGTACTGAGTTTGAATTGTTCATTATTTATTTATATAATCACTAATTGTGTAAGGGAAGTAATTTTTTCGGGATACAAAGTACATCACATTATATCCGATTGTAATCTACATATGTACTAAATTACAATTCAATGTCGTAGTGGTTTTGTGTGAAAAAAGTGATAAACAACTAAACAAACTGTAGCAATTTTATATTCTAGTATTTAGTAAGCTATTTAGTTGAACATTATCAATCATGGCGACATAAGTAGGTAAGGCATTTCGTCTTTGTTCTTATAAAATACATTAGACAGTTTTGTAGAACAAATATGGTAAAGTACTTCGAATAACGAAAATTAAGATGTAGTGCCATGCTGCAATACAAACGGGTCAGGCCTGCACAACCGGGGAGGTGCCTCAAGGTCACATCATACTGCCACAAATCTAAGGCTATCCTGTGGCATTTCATGCGGTTTGTGACTCATTATAATAAGAATAGCTAAAAAGGCACCCACATCACAATTATATGGACATATATGGGAGCCCGTAGTCGCCACAAACCTTTGAATTCTCTTTTAAATTAATAACTTATACTAAAAAAGTATGACAGATATTGTCATCTGTGTACACAGTGGGGATCTATATCAGTACCGGTATACGTTCTTTCATAATGTTCATTATAATTCAAGAGCCTACTCGAAAATTCTCGAGGTGATCAGGGTTAACACGAGTTAGACCTATTATATGGTGTCTCACCTTATTATTCAACCGTGTAATGTTTTTTACTTACGCGAATAACGTCGATTGAAAATTTATAAGTATTGCTTCGTTGCTTTTCCAATTCGGCTAATCAAAAACGCCATAAACGTCAGCTCTTTCAAGGCCTAAGCACTCGGCACTTCCTAACTTATTAAAAAAAATTACGCATCTGCAATGCCGAATTTATGCATAAACTCAATCTGCAATCCAAGTGCCTATATTCATTTACAGTGATTATTTTTTTGTAATGCCAAAATTTTAGACCTGATATACTGTCCGTTGGTGTTAGTGGACTGCCTAGTGTTAGTGGGTCATCCGCGATGTGGGTCTTCATGTTAGATACGTGGCCAAAATGATGAAGGTACCTAAGCCCCATTTATTTCACTTTTTAACTTATAAAAATGTTATAAATAATGATAATCTGCGGACTTATCACACCACATCAGCTCTGTGCCGTAAGGATTTGTGCAGATACAACAATAAATTTACATTTAATTGTTTCTGCACCGTAAGCGTTTAAGTTCAAACAAAAGCGCAATGAAACAAAGTTATGTAGTACCTATCGATTTATGTTTCGCATAAATGAATGACCTCCACTACAGTTTTTATTATACCTCATCGTTCTTTATACCCTCTCATCGCGATATAGATCAGAACGAGCAAAGCAACCGTTGGTCCTTGAATAATGAATGGCTCAGGTGACCCGAGGGACTCTTCAAACATATGTAAATCGCCCGCCTACCCCCACAACACTAGCCCGTCTTAAGTAGTACCTGGGCACATGAATAAAATATAACACTATCGGAACAAAAACTACAGTTTGCTGCGTTTTAAGTCTACTTTGGCTTCCTTTTAGATTAGAATAGAAAAATTTTATTCGGGCGATGAAATTTCACTGAGATGCATCTTTTATATATAAACTTAACCTAAATCACACTAACAAGATATATACATACTGACAATCACTTAAAGTTACAAAAAATTAAAGAATAACTTCACTAGCTATTAAGGATGCTTAAGGATATCATGTTGATGTATATAGAGGCAAAGGAGCAGCAGCAGCAGAAGCGAAGCGAGGGAATTCACAATAACACTACTGTTACCGATTTTATCGCGGCTTATTCGATTATATAACTAAAACTTCAGTAATAATACTTCAGTTGAAGTTTATGATTTTACTATTTTTATCACTGGGTCCCGAGTAGAAGGACTTGTTACCAATCAATAAAACATATATTCACCATTAATTATTGCTCCATTTTTCATTAATTTTTGCTCCATTCGATACCAAATAGTCAAGCACGCAAAGCACACCTCAGCAACCCAAAGTAATAACGATTTGTAACGTTCACACTACGCCCTCAATAGCTCATATTTCATCTGGAGGGTATTTAGGGGGTACTAAATAAGGCTTTATTAGGTAAATATCCCCCAAAATATTCGCGCTAATTAATATAAGGGCTCGCCTGAGCGTTGCGCGGCTTATTAGCTCAACTCCCGCTAAAGCCTCTTTTATGGCAACTCTTTAATTTATACCTGTCATTACGAGAAAACTATTTTATTAGACAATCGTGAAACCAGCAAATATTTTATACTTCGCCTAATACAACAAAGCTGAAGATTTATGTGTGTTTGAACGCGCTAATCTCTGGAACTGGCAGTTTAAAAAATCTGTGTATGATAGCTACACTTATGAGGAAAATTTTGGGGTACATAAACCATAATGCTACGACCAAAAAGACCAGAGCTATGCGAGTAAAATAGTGAGGCACTGCTAGTACTTATTATAACCTAGTAATCCACCCCGGCTTCGCATGTGACATGAATAATCCTGTTTTTAAGACTTTCCTCAAGAATCCTTCCGTCCATGGGTCAAAACCACTTCAAAAATCGTTCAGGAGATTTTGAGAACATCGATCACATATAGACATACCTACAACTTTTGGGGACTTCGTTTATAATAAGTATTTGTTACCCGCCCAGCTTTGCCCGTGAATAAATTGCACTAAAACCTTTCCCGGGAATCGATATCCAGGGGTGAAAACCACATAAAAATCCGTCTATTAGATATTCAGAAAAAGCATACAAACAGAGAGCTTTTGAGGGCTTTGTCTTATAACAAGTATAGATAGACATATATGTAGGTTTATTACTGTTAGAAGCAATAACTTGTGAACGAACTTAAATGATGCACAGATGTGGAAAACAATTTGCAATTATATAAAAAAATATTTTTGTTCCAAACAAATCTAATGGCTTACATATTCTTGAGTGTAATCGAGGGCAGCGGTAAGTATTATTATAAATTAAAATCTATATGAAACATTTTCTAGCCTAAAACGAATAATACCATTGAAATGCTTTAAAAGAAGGAACGAAAAAGAATATTTTTTACATTAAATTTACGTTGTACTTAAATAGAAAGATGTACAAAAGGTTTGGTTTTCATTTTGGTATTAAAGTTACTTAACTCTAGTCAGAAGTTTAAAATAAAAAGAAATAAAGAGGTTTGATGGCAAACATATTTCCAAGTGATCATTATTCACCCCATAAGCATCATAGCCGTTAAAAATAGCAAAGTTAGAAATAACATTATCCTTAAATCGCATTAGATAATTTTATTTAGCAAAAAGTCAACACACGCATTATTTAAATACAATGGGCGTTCGTTAGGCGGCAGGCCTCAGGAGTTCGATGCAAGATTTAATTAAATCGCTTTCCTCCCCCTTTCCTCCCTTTCCCCCTTTTCTCCTCCTTTCCTCCCCCTCGCTGCCCCCTCTGGAGTCGTCGGCAATTTCCTCGAGGCTTGATTTATTGTAGAGGCAGGCCGCGAGGTACCGCATGCGACCTCTGACGCGCTTGTAAAGGATTGTGGGTAGTTTTTCTTATGATCCCGCCACTAACAACAATTAAGAATGGTTTGGTGTTCTGTTTTTGTTTTTGACCAAATTTGTCATAGACTGTTTAGGTCAAATAGGGTATGAAGGTACCTTAATATTGAATTTAGG
>JAFELO010000386.1:365365-414477 GCA_017140195.1 Eumaeus atala | reverse complement strand
TTTTATCATTTATTTACTGTCAATAAAATCTTATATATAGACTAAAGTTCCCAAAAGCTCTCTGTCTGTATGTGGTCGATTGTGTGAAAATGTACTGAACGGATTTCATGCGATTTTCGCCATTTATACTTTAGTAGAGCTATCCCCGAGGAAGGTTTTAGTGTATAATCTAGCCTCTGTTAATCACGGACGAAGCGGTGGCTGATCGCTAGTAGAACTCAGCAGCTTAGAGATAATAATTTTTTAATAAAATTATTGGTGTTAATTACTATGACGATGGCAGAACATGATATGAAACTATACTCAACACGCACTCGGCTCCGGCCGGCGAAGCGCGTTAAGTGGATTTCCTTGTCCACAATAATCTGGTTACTTCTTCCGTCTCGCTCTCGTTCTTAACGAGTAAACTCCAGTGTCGGAGCCGAGAGCAGAGTGAGGTGTCTAATTAACTGTGCGGTTAAGGTAATGAATTCCATTCTTTATCATGTGTCGTATTTATAATAGCTGCATCGTGATTTATTCATTGATATGGAAGTTTTGGTAAATATAAGTATAGCTATGCCAGCTAAGTATGCCGAGGGAATATCAGCCTCGTGGTCAGTGGTAAGCATATTCAACCACAGTCGTGGGGTCCTTGTTTCGAGTCCCGGGACGGACCGAATTGTTATTGGGACTTTTCAATTCCTAATAACGGGCCTAGGACAGGAAGTTGGTGATGGACTCGCAGATAATAGGATATATAGTGATGATAACAATAGTTAAATTAGCTATTACGAATACTTTCATATCGGGATGCTTCTCTCCCATCTGCGGGAGAGAGAGAGAGAGAGTTGACCGCTAAATTAGTATCGTCCCCTAACGGACACTCCTAGCAATCAGATGAAGCTGTATTGGGCCTCTCTTCGCTTCCACATCAAATGTTCAGGTCCGAAAACACTTCATAATGCTTCTAGAGAACCATATTCTTCGGCACAAAAATATATATCTCTGCAATAATCCAACTAAACAGTTGCATATTGTCATTAGCATTTACGTTGGGTAGCTCTGAAGTTTAAAACAAACGCACAGACTTTAGCATTTATAATATTGTTTGATAAATCGATGCAGACAGGATAGAGAAGTGTATTGTAAACTATTCCCAACGCACGTAGCTCGACCGGCGAAGGGCGTTAAGTGAATTTCCTTGTCCAGTAAGATCGGGGTATTTTTTCACGCAGTGTATTAAGACGGGATAACTCCATCCCTACCAGGTAGGGGGGGCTATGATTTATTTCATATTCCTTTTCGTACGTTTCCGTTGCTTTTGTGAAAAAGATACAGACCTTTGTATATCGGAGACGCGGCGTGTATCACGTGTTGGGTGTCCAAATTCTGACTGTAATATCGTGGATTGGAAGTTATTGCCACTTTTGCATTACAGAACAGCAAAGCGGAGCAGCGGAACTACACCTCTCACATAACGTATGTCTTGTCTGTATATGTTCGCTGTAGGTACGAAATGTTCTCCTCTCCATGGTCAGGCCGTGTCGTTTGTTATGGGGTATCGTTGGGGCCCACTAGACAACACCCAGCGCCGGTGATGGCGCGTAAATTCGTTTGCCTGCGTCAACAAGAAAAGGTACGAGAAGCATTTGTTAAGTTGTTATAATTCCAGGCAAAAATTTTCGACTTCACAGCGAGGCTTTTAGTTGTATTCCAATAACTCTGCTTTACTTTCTAAGTGATCATGATTTCCTCGTAGTTAGATATGGAATACAGTTGCAGAGGATCTCATACTAGTAATAATATATAATATCTGTGGAATTGATAACACCGAGTTGGCCCAGTCCCGTGGTAAGTACCGTAAGGCCTTGTGTTACAGGTACTAGACAACGGAAATGTATTTAATACTTTTTTAAATGACCTAGGCGGGATTAGTAACACACGAAATAACCGCCACGTCTCCAACTGAGCCAGCCGGTCTTCTTATGTTGTTGTGCACAAATATATTCACCATTATTATTATTAGACACCTGTGCAATGTCTAGGCCCTGTATCATTTTGATGCCAAATCCGGGTGCCTTAGTTTATGTGGCTGATGACACCCGCGGGGTTTTGTGCACATCTATCGGAGTACGCCCTGGGCCGGCGGCAACCGCCAGGTAGAGGCCTTTTCCGCGAAACAAAAAAATTAATAGGGCTTAGGATGGTAGTCCGACGCACCTGGAGACAAACTGAGGCGAAAAAATGCTGACGACTTAAGATGCTCTCCAAAGCCCGAGAGTCTAATAGCTGCGAATGTAAATTGAAAGATGTAAAAAAAAATATCGAACCTCATAATCTGGAGTTGGAACACATCACAAAACAACGAAATTGTCGTGACAAGACATTTCTGTACAAAAGTAAAGCCAAGAGTGTATACTCTAAAGCTTAGTATGGCTTTACTATGATCTAAGCATGAATAAAGAATTTTTGAATAATTTGAAAAAATGGTTTAAAAATGGTTTAAAAATGGTTTAAAAATGTATCAGGTACGCGAGTGAAAACAGTGACACTTATATTCAAAAAGTAATATTCGTAATATTTTACGAGTTCATTAAAACGTAACACAAAAAAATCTGTAAACACGCCGGAATACTTTAATCGCATGCGGATCCAGCCCATCAAAGAGAGAAGTTTCCAAGACGCTCCCGAAACTTCCTTTATTAGATGGGAAACTTGAAGGGAAGCTTTTCATATCATTCCCTACTAATTAATCAGTAACAAATATAAACAAAGTATAAAGTTACGACTTAAAACTCAATGTCTTGATAGAATTCATTAAATAAGGTACGTAGGCACATGAATGGCTTTTTAGCAGCGTTTTCTTTAAAATGTGATGCTTTTCTTTAAATTAACCCTTTCATTTGAGTAGAATGAGAAGAAAGAATGAAGAGAAGTTCGTTTGCTTTGTCTTTTAATTTGTCAAAACAACGATTCCGGTCTTATTTTTTTTCTTGGCTATATCTGAAATGGCTCGAGAAGACGCCCTGTCGTGTGAAATTCTAAAACACCTTTCTTCTAATTCCTACTTTTAGGAATTTTAATTAATTTAATTATTTTACTAGTCCGATGACTGAGGTCCTCCCGTAACTATGGTTGCTGTAAAGCTTCTGAAACCTCGGGCTAGTTAAATAATTAAATAAACCGCGATAAAATCCGAAAAGTAATTTTATTGTAACGAGTAACGTTCGCGTAAACCTAAGACCTCAATCAACACCTCTCTCCTACCGAAGACTACAACAAAATTTAAAACAATTTTTTTCCGTTATATAAACTTTACGGCATACAGTGTACGCGTTAGCGTAGTTAAAGAGGAATAAATGAAAAAGGGTTCTTAAGTCAAGTAAATGAAATTGAGTCTCTTCAAACAAGCGCTTTTGATATTATACACTTATGTGTCACTGGTCTTCGATAGTCACCAAAACCGCTCCGACTGAGTAGAGTTTACAATTATAGAATGAGTCTTTAAATAGAACAAGACTTATTTAACGCTTTTTCTTAAAAAAAGGTTGTATTAATTTCCTTCACAAATGTCAACATATCATACGGATAAAATAGAATCTGTTTCTTAGACAATTGTTTGTTTAAAAACAGAAACCCTGGCGAGGTACTGTAGCTTATACTAGATTTAATATTTGTTTTACGAATCCCCAAATCTTAGCATAAAATGCAGGCCAATATTTAACTGTCAGGTGTGTCCCGTCGAAATTTTGATTCCGAGGAAATGTTGGGATAAAAATCTGAAAGGTAATTTTAGACCTTTTCACAGACCTACCAAAAATGCATACAAAAAAATCATTACAGTTTGTTAAGACATATTAGAGGGAACTCCTCCGAAATATTGTGTTACAAACAATATGATTTAGGGGAGTAGTTGTGTACCGCTGTTTCGTCTGGGTAAAATCTATCCCAAGTGATCTATTATAGCCTACAAGCTAGTCGGGGCTTTTCGTAACATATTAGTTTCCAGTAAAAAATTGGAAGGAAGAAATAATCGGTTCAATTCAGTTCAGTCATTTAATTGTGATCATACGTCACGATCGTACGTCAAATAAGCGGTGGAACTATAAGACTTTCGACCCTCTTAAGTAAGACGTATACTATTAATTCTGTAGGGTAAATGCTGATGGAATTATAAGATATAACGTAACAAAAATCATCCATACTAAATACATAATAAGGATATCGCTATGGAGCAACCCTTATAGAAGATTATTGGAAGGCATGGTAACAAGGCACTTGCCGCAAGCCATATTCGAATCATTCGCTTTTTACCCTTTGGATTATGGTGGCCGAGTATTTTGTTACGAAAAATTATGCTTTATAGGGGATCCGCCCCAGCTTCGCCTGTGAATAAGAGGGGCTACATTATATGCTAACACTTTCTCAGAAATCGCTCTATCCATGGGCAAAAATCGCATGAAAATCGATTTTGAGAAAATGTATTACATAGGGAAAGGGGACTTTGTTTTAAAATATGTAGAGAAAGACCACAAAAGCTGTCGGTCTGCACATGATAAATTTTAACAAAATCTGCTAAATGGATAACTGTACGTTATTCGAGGAAGATTTTAGTGCATAATTTGGTTCCTGTTATGCACGGGCAAGCCGAGCGGATCCCTGGTAAATGATAAAATATAAAGTAGGTAAGACTTTAACATCAGATATAGAGTCGGAGAATTATTGTGTTATATACTTCCATGATTATAGTAATTTAATGAGTAATTTAAAATAATTTACTCTGGCTGAATTGAAAGGAAGAGCTTGTGTAGGTATATAATTTCAACTAATTTCCTAGATACAATCGTTCTCTTCAGCTTTTAGTTGGGCTTTCTTAACAAATATTTACTGAAATTGGCTCTCAGGGTCCTGAAAGATAAAAATCACGCCACAACCTATGAAATCTGTGCTTCTATGATGAAGCTATTACCAGTAATGGACTTGACCAAATAAAAAAAGAAAAAGCGTAAAACCACATGGGAAAATCTAGCGAAAAATAAATATCAATCGTCAAAATAATAGCGCGAATGGGGGCACATAAATAATACGCTTGTTGAGTTATCACGGCTCCGTCTCAGAGGGTCAGGGATGGCACGGGGTCGATGTATCACCGGCTGACAAAGAAATGATATATACAGCGTGTGTGTGAGTTATGAGTGCCTGGTGATATAGTGCGTGGTGGACCCTCGGAAAACTGGGGAGTGAGATATTTCGCTATCTTCTTTATCTGAACATATTGTCTTATGTAAATCTATCATATCTTTAAAAAAACAATGTAAGGTGTCAAGGGACACAAGGATTTAACGAAGTTCAGTACGTCCAATTAGTGAAAGAATTGTATTATTTATTTTTTTAAATTTGTTAAGTACAAAAATCCTGTATGAGCTTAACGAAACAAAAAATAATCGTCACGACACTACTCTGTTCAAATCAAAATAGATATGAAAATAATGGGCTTGCTTTCTATGAGAGAAAGAGAGACAGAGAGAGTGAGAGAGAGAAAGAGAGAAGGATAAACATGTGCAATGTGTAGCTAAGTGTCTGACAGCTTTTCGTTTGATTTTTCCGTCTAGCCTCCTTCGCAACACGCGATAAGGAACTTCGTTACAAAAATTTTTTGATTGTATAGCCCAATTGTTTTTCTATGTTTTTATCTTTAGGTATTCCGTATAATATTTGTGTTGGATTTTATAGCGGAACCAACCGGGAGGTGTAAACCATCGTGGCCGAAAATCAATGAACCACATAAATTTGTTAACTAAACAAAACGCGACAATATAGTAGTCGCAGTTCAATCTCAGAGGGGTCAGGAAGGGCACGAGTTCGATATATGTTTCACAAAGAAATAATAAATATAGCGTGTGTTTGATTTATAAGCTCCTGGTGGTATAGCGTGCGGTGGAGACTAGGAGTACAGGGGTGATCTTTCGCTATATTTATCTACTTTCCTTTAACGTCCATGTCTATAGTTATAATCAACTTGAAAATGTATCACAAAACCAGTGATTTCTATCTTGATTTCAGTCAAAACTTAAGTTAGGTTTCATTCAAAACGAAATAGAAACTTAAATAATCGAATCAGACACTTGTTTTTGAGCTACTACAACGTTCATGCTGCTTTGGCATTAATGTTAAGTAGTACATTAGTGGTGAACTAATTCTCGCGTCGTAACCCTATACATAATATAGATAGAGATGGGACGCGAGCCTAAAACGAGGTCGTGTAAGTAGAAAGAGACAGCAAAAGTATGCTCTCTGTGTCCCTTTACAATAACTTCTGTCTGGTCGATGCGAGTTTAGGTAGACATATATAGTACTGCTTTCACATCTTCCTTCTCTATTCTCCAAGACAGTAACTTGTCGTCGTTTTTGCGTATGACATCTATACTCTATGTTATCTCTATCGTCGTCACCAATGAATCTATCCAGAGACTAGAACTCTTTATTAGTTTAACGCGAAGTATCACAAATTTTATAAATTCATTTGTTCATTCGCAACAAAACCTTAGTTGTGACTAGAGCATTTCTTGAATAATTTAACTACGCTTATAATAAGACAAAGGCTTATGAGGGTACGTTTCTATTCGCAACACCGCCCAGTATTAGCTTGCACCGCCCAATTGCTATTAAAGGATTAACGTCGGCACAAAGCGTTGGTATTTTGTTGCCCCTTGTCCAGTCGGGGAGATCCCCCCTCCGCCCAGCCTTAGGCTGCGACCCTCAAGACCTTTGTACATTTGCATAGCTTTAAAGAATCTTAGGTTTTTTTTCTTTCGTTAAGGTCTTAAAGGATAAAAGGGTAGACGTTTTCCTTATAAAATACTTTGATTCTGTTTACATCAATTTACATTTTTCACTGTCCGATTACTTACGTCGCAAACTTTCAAACTGTGTAGGAGATGTGGTGGAAAATTATTTCATATAAACATTTAGAATTCGTGTAAAGGTGCGGGTGTCGCCCGTTAAGACCGTCAGCCGCTTGGGGTCTTGGGTTCGATCCCCAGGTCGGGAAACTGTTATTAAATGTTTCTCAGATTATTCTGAGCACGCATTACATTGTCCGGGAATGTGCCCGAAGTGGCCATAGGCTTGTCACCTATGACATCATAGGCCTCAGTACCTTTTTTTGTTGACGCGGGGAAACGCATTTACGCGCCTGCACCGGCCCTGGGTGGGGTCCAGTGGTGTGGGGCTCGCGGCACATTATAGTGCCGAATACCCACAAAAACCGCCATGAGTGCCATCAGTACCGCCTTTGATGAGGTGTCCCGGAACAGAAAATCATCAGGGTACCTAGACGGCTAGTCAGCCCCCTAAGGGACCGACGCCACCTCCACAGATGAGGTTTTCCGCACCATAGGACAACCCCACCAACTTTGGGACAGTGCAATGGATCGAGAATCCCATCCTCGCCCCTTGCCCTGCACGCAATAGCGCCGCCTCATTGTTTTTATTCTCTTTTGTCCCCCCTTCTTATAAGAGGGGTCCAAAGAGCGCCTCCTCCTACTGCTCTTTAATCCCCTCTTCTTGTAAGGGGGTACAAAGAGCACACGCCTCCTCGGTTCAATTAGCTTCGCCCAAGGTGTCTCGGATCACCCCAGACTACTGAGCCCCACCGCCACGAGATGGCTTGAACCATGGTGGGGATCCTCAGTACCCTGGCTAATCCTGGGCGTGCTAGTATATCTTCTGGACTTACGAGTTGTGGATGTACAAGCACACCTCTGCCTATCTCTTCTGGGATAACAGGCGTGAAGGCATTTTCTATTTAGAATTTGTCGTCATTTTTATAATGTAAAATTAAGAAGCGCTTAAAATAAGTATTTAATATAATATTATCTTTATAAACATTATTATTCTAAGTACAACTTCGCTGTAAAGTTCTCGCAATTTTGACAAAAAGTATTTTCATAGCTAACATATGGTAACAATGTATCTAACATATAATATTGTTACTTGATGCCTCATACATAGACTGTGTTAAATTCTAATTTCAGCCATTCTTTTCAAAAATATTCTACGATTTTTTCGTTTTTCTTTTTATATAATATTATGTCATAGGAAAGGGTAGTACCATGCTGCAAATGAGAAGGTAGTGTCATGCATAGTGCATGACACTAAATCCTCCTATGCACAGGAATTGGGTCGGCTACTACCCCTGGTCATCTTCGCATATGATCTGCGAGGGCTACGGGCACCGAGGCGTACCTCATAACCCGGGTGGGATCGCGAGGGGACAACTATCCCTTCAGTAACGGGGCCGCAATGAATTTGCGGGTTTGCCATTGTGGCTTATGGGCTCAGGGGGGTAGGGTAGTGATTGGGTGTGTTATGCATGCGCATATGTGATCCTCGTCCGGATCGCAGGACACGCAGTCCCTAGTCCGCTAAGTGCACCACGGGGGGGGGGGGAGAGGGAGTTCACGCGAATACGGTCTCGCGTCAGGTGGTCGCGAGTGCAGCGTGGCCAGGTCGCGTAGATGAGCATGCGGTCCATTGTCTGCCCTATTGAACATAGCGCTTGACAATCGATCCACAAACTCATCCAGCGACTCTATCCGCAAGTCACGCAGGATCACGTCGTTACGGACGTAGCGACCGGCTCCCGTGATGACCCGTAGGGATATGTTTTGCTGGGCTTGCAGGCCTTTCCGCTGGGCCTGGGAGGTTAGCGCGTACCATGCGGGGTCGGCGTAAGCGAGGCGTGACCGGATATACGTCTTGTAAATCCCCAGTTTCGTCCGTGTAGGAAGTCCGGACGCTAATACCGGCCACAGCATTCACTCCGGTAACCGGTCCAGCATGCGCTGCATGCGCCCAGTTGCGAGCTCCGGCTTTCGGGACGAGGTAACGTATGCGCTGTCGTCGGCGAACAGCTCAAGCATGACATCCACCTCACCATGTCCCGAAGGATCATTGAGTGTGGGGATGTCATTGGTGTAGGCCGCGTACAGGCAAGGGGATAGGCAACTGCCCTGTAGCACTCCGGCACGTATGGCCTTCACGGAGGAGTGCCTCCGCTCCACCGCTACCCGGAAGGTCCTACCTTCCAAGAATGACGCCACTAGTCTCACAAGCGCCAGCGGGATGCCAGCGTCCACCAACTTGTACAAGAGCCCCGGGTGCCACACCCTGTCGACGGCTTTCTCCATATCGAGAAAGACCGCGACAGAGTGGTGTCTCCCCTTGTTCATTTCTGCAGACAAGTGGTGGATCACCCGCGTCAGTTGCAACGTGGTCGAGTGGCCGCTCCGGAAGCCGAACTGTTCATCCCTTATGGGAATGTACAGCTTCAGACTCCGAAGCAGAAGCCTCTCAAACAACTTGGCGATGTGGGCCAGCAGCGTTATCGGCCGGTAGCTTCCAGGTAGGCTTCGGGAGTTGCCCGACTTCGGCAGAACGATGACCCACTTGGAGTTTAGGTCGCCGACCAACAAGACCTGGCCGCCGTTCCCCAGCACGTTGTGGACATCACCTAGGTCAAAACTGTTCCCTCCCCCGCCATGTGAACGACTATGCCAGTCGAAACCATGTCGGTGAAGGGGCCCAGGCTCAACTCGTCGTGGACAACGTTCCGCCGAAAGAGCACAGCCGTACCTCTGTACGGCCTGCCGCTCGGCGACACCTCGTCCCTCCGATACGCGACGTAATTCGGTAGCCGGAAGCTCTGCGTCGGCCTCAGCCAAGCCTCGCCCAGCAGAATGACATGTAAGTCGTACTGCTGAGCGAGCAGACGAAAACTGTCGCCCTTGCCTCCTATACCTACGGGGTTCCAGTAAGCGACCCTAAGCTCGTAACGATCCATCACTGGCTCCCAGTTAGTTGGCCCCGTGCGTGCATGATTTGTGCCCAGATACGCGGGTCCCTGAGCAATCTGGACAGCTCGTCCTTCACGACCTCCCTCAGTTCCACCCTGACGATCTCTCGCATTAGCTCCCTGAGATCGTCAGCGTGGACCCTGGGCTCCGCTGGCGCCGCTCCCCTTCGGAGCGCCTCGGGCCCCACGCAGGAGGGGGGACTGATGTCCGTGGTGTTGGAGTCGGTGTCTGCCGTATGTGGTGAGTTGGTGCGCGTGTTGGTGAGCGTGCTTGTTCCGGGTCCCTAACCTGTGTGGGTACTCGGTGCACTGCGGTCACGGCGGTCTCCTGTTACGGAGGGTGGCAGCTTTGAACGGCCACAGCTTGGGGCTTCCTCTTACGAGTGCGCCTCCTCTTGGGCTTGGCCAATGCCGGAGCCGTAAGAGATGGGCCTGGGCCGTACTCGACCTGACCCTCTCTCCGCAACGGAGCCGCGGGAGCAGGTGCGGCGTGGTGACGGCCGTGAGGGACCAGTCGAAACTGGTGTTCCTGCAGCGGGCTTGGGTGGGATAGGTGGGACAGGTGGGCGGATGGCCGTACCTCGGGCTCTGGCCTCCCTGAGAAAGGCCTTACACATTCCGTCATTGGCGGTGTGCAATTACAATTGGCGCAGGTCCGGGTGGGTCCCTCCGGTAGCGGGCAATCCTTGACTGCATGGACTCCACCGCAGCGGACGCACCTAATTTCGCGGTGGCAGTGCGCAGAAGAGTGTCCGAAGAGCTGACATCGGTTACACTGTGCTGGTCCCTTTCTGCCCTTCCATCCCTCTACGACTACTCCGGGCATGCAGAGGAGCTCTTTCACCTCATAGAGGCGTCCGAGTTCCTCGCTGTTCAGGCGGTCCAGGTGCGCATGGTATAAGCAGCCGGGTCTCGCGCCTCTCGCCGGTGTATGCCGCATGAAGCGCACCGGGAAGCCCAGGCCCCTGAGCTCCTCGGCGATGCACTTGGTGTCCGTCCCCACCGGCAGACCTCTCATACCCACCTTGGTGGGGAGGTCTGATGGTGGGGAGTAACAGTGCCATTGCACCACCGGGTTCTCCTTCGTCAGGGCTGTCAGGAGTGCCTGGACCGCCCGGAACTCCTCCGGCGACTGCGCGAGGAAGCGCATACCCTTCCCAAAGGGCCGGGTGTTATCTTGTTGGTGACGGTGAGGTGGCGGTCGAGCGCGATGACTCCGCTACTGCAACCACCTTCGAGGGGCCTTCAGCGGGCGTGGACGCCGCGCGCTTCTGCGGGCGTAACGGAGCTGGAGCTCCACCAGGAAGTCCCTTCGGTCCTCCTCCGTTGGGAACAGCGGTCGCCTGACGACCGTCCGTTCCACCTTTTTCCTCAGCATCCTGGTAGTGGCGGTAGGTGTTGGGCCGGACCTCCGTCGGACTCGCTGTCCACTCCTCGGACCTTTCTTCACAAAGGTCGGGGAGTATGTCGCGCGGTGCGGCTTCGGACCTGTAGGGTCTGGTCTCCTTGTTCACTATATAATAGACTTCACATATATGTGTACGCAAAGCCGTTTGGCTTCGCCCGAGTTCCGAACACGGCAGGGAATAGCAATTTTTTCGGACCGCGTTTCGAACAAGATGAGAAGGCTGGGGCAAGAGGAGACGGCACTATCACTCCCTCACCTTTCGGCAAGAGAGAAACAGCATGCGTTTCCGAGTGCGAAGAAGTGTGTGTGGGCCGGCACTACCGGAGAGGTACCCTTCGCTCACATAATACAGCCGTAAAGTGACATCTTCCGGTGGCCCAATGGAAAGGAGAGCAACAGGGCTGTATATCTGACGGATGTCTTCAAAAGGCTCTAACTGATCGTTTGCCCCTTAGACAATAAAAAATGCACGGAACCATAGCGAAATTTATGCGGCCTTTGTAAGCTCAAATGCAGCCCCATTTTCCTTTACTCTCGGGAAGTCAAAAGTTGGCTTCGAGTCAGTTAATAAAATTAGAACGCGCGTTTATAAGAACATAGCGAATTTGTTCTGCTAATTTTCTTCTACTGAAGTATTAGATCATTATTTATAGCGAACAATACATTTTATACTAATGTTAAATTTAAAATTATTATTTAATATTATTTATGACTGAAAACTGTAAAACTTTTGGTTAATATGCCCCTTAAGTTCCTCACAACAGGCTGATCGTGGCCGTTTTTTTAGTGTAGGGAGCAAACGAGCAAATCTAACATTAAAAACCACGACCGACGCCCATAGGCAACCGATTCATTGTTGTCATGCTGATACATTCCCCCCAATTCCCCTCCAATGTGCCACAGGCCAATCACAACCGATATCCGACAGCACGGCTGTCACTTTACGGGCATGTCATGTGAACTAGAGGTACCCTCCCGGTTAGTGGCAGCCCAATTCGGCTGCAATACACGAAGGCACCTCTCATTAAGTAAAATAAAGCTTTAATAGGAAACCAGCTTCAATTTCCTTCTCTGGCCAAATAAAGAAAGAAGTTTGTTCTTGTTTGTTGAACAAACAATTTATTTTCGTCCACAAATTACTTAATATTTAATAAAATTAGCTAAGTAACTGTAATAAAAAATAATGTCAAATATTTGTGGAAGACTGCAACCCAAACTAGATTAGGATCTGTATTTTAGGCTCCAGGTCTCCTTATCGCGGACATTTTATTAATTCACTAATGTACTATAATGTCGTCCTAGCCGAATTTCGGCTACAGCGGCCATCTATATTGAGAGAGCCACCTGAGCGAGACATTTTACAGTGCACAAGTGTTTGCACAGACACAAGTTCACTCCCAACTCCTTCATTCTCCTATACCGATGGGACGGTAATCCGACAGGACCGGAGAGACATCACGCGCTGGACCGACACCGCCAACTTCCTAACTCCGGACAGTTATTAGATTTTCAAAACCCCAACAGCACTTTTTTGAATGGTCCGACCCGGGATTCGAACCGGGACCTCACGTCTGTGGCTAAACATGCTTACCACACCACTAGACCACGAGGATGTACCATGACACTGATCGTCACATCAAGTCTACGAGAGGCAGAACTATGGCGTGTTGGGAAGACGAGCTCAAGAGAACGGCCTTAACTGAGACTCAATAAGCACAACCCATAGCCATTTCCCACTATCTTTGGAGGCCCTTGCCTCCTAACGAAGATAAATAAACAATACAAAACTACAATAGGTGATTACAAATACTGGAAACACAAAACCAAGTATTAAATTATAGTAGGAATAATTAATAACAAAATGTGTACCTACGAGTCTTGGTAGAATTCGACTAAATGTAATTTTCATTTGCCAATGAAATAGAAAAAAAGTATTTTGTTTTTACTAGTGATCTAAATTGAATCTTGATTATAAAAAGAATATTCTATTTACTACGGATATAATTTGTCGTTGAATCCTTTTTCTAGGTATACAACACAAAATTAAATGTATCCTGATATATTTTTTTCATAGTACAGGGTGCCAAACGGGACGCCCATGAACATCAGCATAATTATGCCGTTGCCTTGCCCTCTTTTTAACCCCCCCCCCCCCCCCCCCAATGGGCGCCACGCTCACAGACCGCACGAAACGCGATACCGTAGGTGTCACCTTACGGCGGTATCAAGTTCGCGAGAGTTATCTCCCCGTTCGTGCCAGCATTACCACCTCATATGCAGCAGGGCACTGCCTCTTGCAATGTGTAATTAGTTAGTGCAATGTTTTAACATTATGTGTATACCGTAGTGTGAATAAAGCTTTTTAATAAAAAATAATCACGAATCTATAAAAATCGTATGTCTATTATATTAAAATATTAACTTTCTGCACATCTTCTCCATACAATGTTCAGATGTATTAAACTTCAAATCCCCCCATTATTTTATGACATTTTATACATATTTTTATGACATTTTTAAAATTCTTGAACGATAAAAATATCGTTATTTTTAGAATGGGTTTTTTCTTCGCGTCCTAACATATAGACTTCATACACTCTATTATCTTTCCTACGTTCACATCAATGTAATTTACATATTTATATGTACGTTGTCGCATTCCTCATTCTGTCCGTCGGTTGCATATCTTAAATACATCGACTTCCGCCACGTGGTTGGCACGCCAGGCATCTTGCCGTCACAGCCGCTTCAGTATTCGCATTATAACTATTACGCATCATAACTGTCATTTGGTAAATGCCACTGTACTATAATGAATAGCTTGCATTCATTAGTTAAAAAAATACCAAGACATCTTCCAAGTCAGCGTCCCAAAAACGCCCGTATATATAGATGTCAATTGTACACTTTATTTTTCTAAATCTATTTTTTCACTTTTTTATGGTTGCTTATGTTGTGAAAAAATGCCTAGCTAAAGCGTGTGTTGTGAAAAAATATGAGGACTAAAATCTTATGAAACATGGTTTGAGCAATCAAACTTAACTCTAGCGTACCACTTTACTGCTCACACGTCAAACGTCTGTCTGAGCGACTGATTTGACATTATATAATCTACAGAAATCATTTAATAATAATATAACTTATCTGTAGACTTTTTGTATCACGTTAGCCTAGCCCTATGCTAAGTGCCCTAAGGACTTCTATTACATGTACTATTCAACGAAAATTTATAAAAATGTTTAATATTTTTATAAACTTAAATAAATGTTATACTTGAGGCACCTCAGTACAGGCGGCTGATGCCATCCGCGGGGTTTTAGTGGGCATTCGGTTCAGCCGCGAGTCTTCACCCTTCGGATATAATCCAGGTCCGGTGAGACAAAATATTTGAGCAACATCTTGATTCCGTACTGGACTTGGTCACTTCCATGCCTACTTGGGCCGAATAAACAGCGTGTAAAATAAGTAGAGAGGACAGAGGTGGTAAGCAAACATTTGTACCTGCAGCTTAGAATAGTCAAGATTTCACTCAGTACGTAGTACCGTTGTTTGGACCATACTTGCAAACTACTAATTTAGTAAGAGATAGTGTCATAGTGAATTGCAGTGAAATTAGGCCGCCACGACTAGGGAGATACCTTTTACACACACGGCCTGAAGTGACAGGGGTATATCACGTTTTGTGCTATTTGCACTTGCAAACCTAATATCCTCTCCCGCAAGGAGCTGCCGGCTACTTAGTCGGCAGCCCGCCCATTACAGGTGAGGAGAAATGGAGAGTAACGCGTCGGCATGATAACAGTAATGCGGATGTCTATGGGCGTCGGTAGTTGTCAAAAGGTTTCGATTTCTCGTTCGCCCCCTATACTATAAAATAACTCCACAGACTGATAAAGAAAACCAACAAATTAGGGACAGATAGTAATATCTGCAGTCTATGGGGGCTCAGTCACACACGTTTTGTTGGCAAGATATGCTAGAAATTGAGTACGCCGTGTCGTCGGTAAATTCTTCTCACCTCAAAAAATCATCATGCCTAAATATATAATATGTCGAGATTAGTCATATTTCCAGTAAAATACATGTATGAAATACTGCGACTAGCCATGTTAGCAAAAACACGAGGAGAACGACACGAGTCTGTAAACATCGCCGTTTCGCACGAACTTGGCTATGCAAATTAATCAAAATTACTTGAACGTGACGTCAAATTGACGCCATGACACCTACAAGCAATTTGGCGCCACATTATGAAATAGTGTGTAGAAAATGGAGTATTTTCAATAACACTAATTTTATCTATACATATTCTCAAAAGCTGTATTTCCATGTGTTCTTATCAAAATCCATGAAAATGTTTTTCGAGCGATTCCCGAGTAAAGTTGTAGTGTACAAAAATGCCTCCCATCATTCACGAGCAAAGCCGTTATAGAATAGGGGGGCAAACGAGCATACGGAGCCTTTTTACGACTACCGACGACCATGAACTTCAACATCATTACTATGCATATGTGTTCCCCTCCTTCCCCCTTCCCCCAATGGGCCACCGGCTACTCACAAAGCGCACGAAACGTGAAACTGCAGATGTCACTTTACGGCGGTATTATGTGCCGGCTCAGATCCGTTGCATAGCAGGATTTAGTGTCATGCAGTATGCATGGCACTCACTCCTCTTATGCAGCATGGCGCTACCTCTTCCTAACTAGTGGCTACATTATAAAATAGGATTCCAAAATCTATCCTCTTGCCTATTTTATATATTACATAGATATCGCATTTCATAAACCTGGACGACCGAGAGAAATAGAGATTTTTTTTTGTGAAAGTCGAGCTACCTCTTGTTCGCATGACATCGCTACTGGCGCCACAAACTAACTTCGCTTAACTAGCCTTCGCACATTGTACGGTTTGTGAGTTTCCTTTGTCCCATTGATATCTGAGTCTACTCTATGTTTATGGTATTATCTACCCAATTATAGCTACTACAAAAATGGCAATTTCACATATTACTCACATAATAAGGTGTGGAAAACGGTTGGTCATTTTTTAACTTCAGCAAATCTCAAAGCGCGTACAGCATACCCTTGTCTCCTTTCATCTTCCTGTGAAAGAAACCTGCGACCAGCAGTAGGGTTTTTTATACTATAGGGAGACAAACGAGCAATAGGAGCCTTTCTACGACTACTGACAACCATGAACGTCAACATAACCAGCAAATGTGTCGCTTTACGCCGGTGTCACGTGCGCGGTACCTCACATTAACTCAGGCCCGACGGACGATCTCGATGGATATTAATCCCGTAAATACACGCACGTACACGCATTAATAGTTGTTAGCACCGAGTTCAGTTGTCAGTAAGTTGTGCTCAGACCTCGCACAACAGATTAATGTAATAGATTACTCGAACATCAATATGCTTGAGCTAATTACGCTAGCTGGTGTTTAATCCTTGGATTGGCTTTTGAATGCAATCAGCTACTTTGGTGTTTTGTTCTGTAGTACAAGTGGGTAAAGGAATTTCGTTTCGAAAGTTTTAATAACGAAAAATTTAGAAAATGTTATAGCCAGATACTGTAGGATAGTGGTAAAAGAATTATTCAAATCGGTCCAGGAGTTTCGGAGCCTATTCAATGCAAACAAACAATCAAATGTTTCCTCTTTATAACATTAGTACAGACAACACACTTGACATGGCAATACAAATAGTGACGTGCACTAAGCCTATCGATATTATAGTGTTGTAACGCGATGAAATAATTGGGGGGCGCGTGACACGTCGGTATGTGTGTGTGGAATCTGGAGCGGCGCCGCACGGCGTGCTCGCGTCGCACCTGTCCCGCGGGTGATGGCATCATCGGGATTGGATGAGGCAGCTTCATCAAAGCACGTGAAACGATCCTAATCGTCCGTCGTAAAACGTCAAAAGTCCCTCATCGGCCCTGGTATATATTGCAGGTTATTATTAAAGTGTCAAATAGCTATGCGTTACTTAAATCTTCGCTGCAAAAATATGATTCACATTAATTTGGTAGTGCTGTGTTGCGTTGCAAATGAATTGTACCGGCATCATAGAGGGGGTCTCATTAACATGATACCAACATATGGTCATCAATAGGCTCCGATTCCTCATTTGCCCCCATACAATATTTAAATACTTCTAACTGGCACCTGTGCCAAAGTCGTAGTTGTGTATTTACCAGTTAAGCTCTAAGTAAGTACGAAGTTATAATAAGCTAACCGAAACTTTAGTAGAGACCTGTGTAAAAGGCAGACGCCTCAAATCTACTTACCTATTAACGGATGGTTTCAATGAGTTTGTCTAACACAACGCAATTAAACTTTAAGGAATTAATTTAATGTAAATTCATGTTTCATTTCAAAATGTAAACTGGACCCTTAACCATCACGATTTTCTATATCTGTACTAATTATCTGTAGCTCTGAAACTATTGGTCGATTTGAAAAACTATTTTACCATTAGAATTCTGTATTGTCGGTGATAAACATAGGCCACATAACATTTTCTGAAACGTTAGAGATCATAATGAAAACTTCGATAATTTAACCCAGGGTGTGAAAATAATATGAAAGTAAATCCATGTATAGCTGTAGAAATTATTGGCAACTTTCTGCACTGAATAACGTTCTGTCATACATTTAATTTGTTGTCATGATAATGAGTAATGTTAACGAGGCCGAAACTGACATCTATACTTTTTTTATATTTTTGTTAATCCCAACTACTTTTACAATTTATGTAACACATAATTTGTGACAATAAACGTTATGACTTACGAGATTTAGTTTTATTATAAATCTTTTAAAGGTTTTTACAGTCAAGATGTATTCCAAGTCGAATGATTTTTTATAATTATTATCGTATTTTGATCTCCAGTAACTATATATATATATATATATATATATATATATTTTAGTTGACGACATTCGCGTAAACTTACGAAAACAATACAGCGTGCCCTGAGTATTTAACACGCAGTACAGTTGACACAACCAAAGGCGATTCCAAATCGATGAGCGAGGATAGTTCGACCGGCGGGATATCTTGGCGAGGCAGCAGACGTCGGCGAAGTTTAGATGCGCCCGTCCCACGTGTCAACCCGGTGATCAGGCCAATAACGCCTGCAAAATTCTTAAGACACCACACGTGGCATGTCAAACCTTACGGCCTTGTGACAAGGAGTTTCTGGGTGTAGATATAAAGTTGTTGAGTATTAAACGCCTCACATTTCATTCAGTGGATGGACATTGAATTCCCGTACTTACTCCGGATGATATTATATGTAAAATTGATTAAAACTACTTTTATATGTACTCTAGAGTATTACGTGAATTTGAATAACACATACTACAAAAATCGGTCCATAAAAGTGTAATTATTTGCTATTTCCCATCAAGTCACCTTAGAATACTGAATTGAATTGTACATTGCCATTTAATTCAAGACAAGCAGCGCCCGGCGGTTTCACCTGTACATCCCTCGCCACAGCGATTTGATATAAGCCTAGTAAGGCCTCTAATAAATAGACGATCCTAAGCTGAAAGATTTTTAAGTGCACACAACAAACAATCCAATTAAACTATACTATACGAGCAATTAAGGATTAATCGAAATAAACTCACTGATAATAGAATGAATAATTTCTAAAAATGAGATGGTCCACAATTTTATGGAGAGTACGTGTGGTCTGGTGCAGGTAATGAATTAAAGGAAATCTATATAAATAAAAATAACATCACAACAAAACTACTTTTACGGATTTTGTCGCGTTTTATTTAATTATTCATGTAGCCCGACGTTTCGGAAGCTTTACAGTCGTAACATTCTCGTAAACTTGAGACAAAAATAAAATATCTAAGTTCTGTAAGCCCATGACTTCAGAATGACTGTACAGAATATAATAACAATTTAATTTTTGCCTTCGTTATACCGGGGCCAATTGAAGCGTATGAATTATTTAATCTTTCCACATTAAACAGCACCACCAAAAGCGTCTTCATACATTTTGACGTTTTATTGAAAGAACTAAACGGCGCCATTTTCATTGTCAAAGAACTTTCAACATATTGTAAAAACTTGAAATGATTATTACGTAATAACGTAAGCTTAGGTTTATTTTCTTTAAATGAAAACGATGTCTATATTTTTCTATATCTATGATACAATAGTACAGGACCACACGAAAATAAACCGTCTCCTCTTACTTAGGCGGTTATTTTTTAAATCTGAGTGGTCGATTTTTAATACGTAAATCTAATTTTTTACGCTTGTAATTAATAATACCATATAATATTCCGTCGAACTTATCTGTATGTATGCAAGATCTGAGTACCATACACCATACAAACAATCATCCAATTCCACTAAGAGCCCGGAAACTTATCCACTTACTCGTTCATATTAAATTAGCCGCTTGTCTGAGCATCAGAGTCCGAGATAAAAGAAGAAGAATTAATACCCGACACTACAAGATGCGATGACGCAAAAGGACGTCCCCTGATTTCCCCTCCCACCGAGTGACTCGGGCAGAAATATATTACATAAATAACTACACATGTCTTTATAGATTTGGAATATTATAGTCTCCGAGACAGCGATTGATTATGTATTCTAGAAGGAAGCTCTTCGACTTCTTCTTTACAAGGCCATGGTCTCCTAAAATTTCACATGCACAAATGTGCCAATTAGTGTACAATCTGCACTCTTCTATATGTGAAATAAAAATAAAAACTTGTTTTCGCTAGGAGACCTAAATGTAATATCATTTATTGAAAACCTCTTTAAATACAGTTAGACTGTAAAGCATTTTTGTATTCGTAAAAACTAAATCACATAAGCCATAAAATATTTGACAGTTTTACAATTTGTATATTATTTAAGTTTAAGAATTGTGCACCTGCCGTAGTATTTATTACTTTGTTTAATTAAAATAATATCATCTAAGGCATATTCTATTAAAATATTAGCTTTCTGCACATTTTCTGATTCACCTGATGAAATATTAGCGATACCGTGATATTATGATGTGTTTGAAAAGATTTTCGATGTGAAAGTCTGTAAAATTTGTTCACTGGCTCTTGAGCTAAAGTATCGTTGCTTTATTTATTTCTCTGTCTTTGGCATACAGTTTAGTTGAGGGGGTCCTGATTTTATAGTACTATTCATAAATATATTGTCTAGCCAGTTCTATATATTACAAAGACATCATCGTTGGTCGGTGAAGAATATTTTTTTATCGTATCATGACTTTCGAGAAAATTGTACTTGTATATCATTGAGAAGACTCTTGATGGAAATTTATTCCAATATTTACTTGAATAAATATTTTTAAATAAATGTATAATCAAATGAAATTAAATCTTATTTATCCATTCAAGTGTTATTTCCATTAGGAAAAAAATTAACTAAGTCTCCTCATTCTGGTGAGAAAGACTGTGGAGCTAAGGCGTTATTATTTTATTTATTGTAACATTTAGCATGACAAACAAACAAACAAACAAACAGGGTATATAAAATTAATGTCGTCCTAGTCGAATTTCGGCTACAGCGGTCATCTCTATCGACGGTGCACAAGTGTTTGCACAGACACAAGTGCACTCTCTACTCCTTCATTTTCCTATACCGGTGGCGCGGTAATCCGACACGACCGGAGACAAATCTGGCGCAGGACCGACGGCTTAACGTGCTCTCCGAGGCACATGGGTGTATATGGGTTTGTTGAATATATATTTATTTCATTCCAACCGGTTCGTGCCACACTGGCACGACAACTCTCATACCAATGTAGTAAAATGCGCTTTTACACGGCTTGTGAATTTCGGAGAACCCAATAAGGGACTCGGAGTAATATTTCCTATGCAATAAAAAAAAACTAGAACTCTAAAAAACTTTTTGATGTATTTGACGAAAGTTTTGCAACTCAATGGCGATTCCCATGGGGTCGCACAAGTTGTGTGGATGTTCTGCAGGACACGAGGGTTATAGCGTCTTAAAGGGCTAGGGGCGTATGGGATATTTACATCCTAATACATCCGAGAGGTTTCAGTTTGGAAGTCGTTAGTTGAAGGGTTGCGATATCGAGTATCGCTGTCGATTTAGTTGCTACTTGAACGTTGATATGACTATATATCAGCTCAGTATCAGTTGTATGTGTTACAATCCATACATATAAATAATATGGATTATGTTTGTAGATTTACATGTTCTCTGTTACATCTTCTACATAAAGAAAGATTTGACGGATTTTATTTAGACTATCAGAGAGCGATGAAGCTCTGGACAGAGAAAAGTGGAAAAAGCAGAGAGACACCTTTGCCCAACAGTGGGACACATGTAGGGCCTAATAATAATAATCAGAGATTCGTATCGATTACACGAGTTTGATTCGACTTTTAAAAATATATTTTTAGCAGTTGTGTTTTCTATTTTATATATATGCCAATTTTCTCTAATAAAATAACAAGATAAAAGTTACTTATCAAAAAAAATATGGTATTTAACGAATTACTAATTTTAATATTTGTCTGCAGGTTGATATTTTATTTTATAATATAAAAGCAGCACAATTGCTATGCCGTCCCTCAAAGGACCCAACTAGAAAGGAATCATTTACAAAATATTCTCGCACGACCGCATAACTGTCACTTAACGGTGGTATCATTTGAGTGAAGTTTACCTCGACGGTCGTGCCAATGTAATTCCGCTGCAATGCAGCGTTGCACAATCTTTAACAATGTCTGTCTAATTATCAAATGATTGAGATTCAACGATTTAACAATTCCGGTCGCTCACGCCAGTGTGTGAGCGGAGAGTAAATCGACTCTCAAACCCAGTAAACTCAACAATTCCTATTATCAGATGTGTTTGATTGAATTTTTCTCCGAGTCACCCGAACACGGTTACGGAGCGCTTTTTAATTTCACCAACAAACAAGCTGTCACCGGCGGGCGCTGATCGAGCCGTCCCCGGCGCTCCCGGGGGCTCCGGCCATTGACGGAGATGGAACAGAGATCGCGATAGCGACGATAGATGGGCGGTGTCACTAGCTAAATATTGATTATACGTACGTGTGGAATAGTAATTACCTGCTCAGGTAAAAACGTGTTGTCATGGTTGTATCACAACTGGTTTATGGTTCCGTAGCCAAATAGTAAAAAATGGAACCCCCTTATGATTTCGTCGTGTCCGTCCGTCCGTCTGTCTGTCTGTCTGTCTGTACGTCTGTCCGTCTGTCCGTCCGACCGACTGTCCATCCGTCCGTCCTTCCATCTGTCTGTCCGTCCAACTGTCCATCCGCCCGTCCGTCTGTCTGTTCGTCCGTCCGGCCGGCTGTCTCTCCGTCGGTACGTCCGTCCGTCTGTCCGTCCACCCGTCCGTCTGTCTGTCCGTCTGTCCGACTGTCCTTCCGTCCGTCCGTCTTTCTGTCCGTCTGTACGTCCTTCCATCTGTCCGTCCGTCCGACTATCCATCTGTCCGTCCGTCGGTCTGTCCGTATGTCCGTCTGCCACTAGAAACCGTAAAAAATTATGTAGTGGTATTTGAATCATAAAATGATTCAGGGTAACACATCATACATGTAACTGATGAGTGATCCTTTTTTTCAAGACTTAATCGTGTAGAGTTCACTGAATAATCTAAACAAATTCTCCTAAATGAAAAAAAATATGCGGAGATTACTATAAAAGTTTAGTGGTTTAAGTGGTATGCATTTGTTTTATTTGCTGCGGAAACCTTAAAAATATTAGCCAAGACCGAGTCCAACTCGGTCTTGGCTGATATTTTTCATTTGTTTAGCTTGAGTTTGATTACTATCTTACCTGAAGCAAATTGGATACGGCTTAGTAAGAAGTTCCGTACCTGATATAGTGCATTACAGACGAGCCATCAGGCTGACACGGCCGGGCGGGGCTGCAGTTATAGTGTCACGTTTCATGCGGTCTGTGAGTAATCGGTTGATTGGAAGTCTGTTCTCAGTGGTCAAAAAAGTCAGTGACTTTAAACTTTCTGAAAATATTTTAAGTAGATACAGGTTAGCTACCACTTTCTATGCTGTTAAACACTTATCACATAAAACTTTCCTTGAAGTTAAGTATAGATTAAAATAGATTATACTCCCCATCATGGTTTAAGCCCTGTCGTAGCTGTGGGGCTTGGTAGCCAAGGGTCAATCGAGACACCTTGGGCGAAGCGAGTTGAACCGAGGAGAGGGCTGGTTGCTCTCTGTACCCCTTGTTTAATAAGAAGAAGGGACTAAAGAGCAAAAAAGACGGCGTTTTATCGCACGGGGCAAGGGGCAAGGGGGAATCTCACCCCATTGCATTTTCCCAAAATTAGTGGGGTGGTCCGGTGGTGCGGGACAATCCCATATGTGGAGGTAGCTTCGGCCCCTTAGGGAGCTGACTAGCTACCGAGATGCCCTGACGATTTCTTGTTCCGGGGCACCTCACCAAGGGCGGCACTGATGGCACTCACGGTGGTTTTTGCGGATATTCGTCACTATCATGTGCCGCGAGCCCCACACACCACTCGACCCCCACCCAGGGCCAGTGAAGGCACGTAAATGCGTTTTCGAGCGTCAATAAAACAAAAAAAACGTATTACATTACCATTATGATCTATGCTATTGTAAATTAAATCATAGCCCAACCCCGTATTACTACTACTATTCTAGCATAGCCTAGCTCAGTCCGGACAGACACCGGACATGCCCATTATCTTTAACATACTATCACTTTATATATCTATATAAATAAAAGTAAGCCCCACGCCGTTGGTAGGCGCATAACTTTAGTACGACTATACCGAGCTCGATAGTAAATTTATTACTGCATTCGGTGTGGTATGGCTCTGGTTTGTGCGTAGGAATGTGTTCGGAACAATTACTGAATCACCAAAAATGGGTTGGAAAATCTCAATGTTTGCAGAGTAAGCTAGCGGCTCTGACAGTTCGGTCACATAACATTACCATGACAGTAAATTTTCTCAAAATCTACTTAACGGATTTTAATGCTGTTTTCACTCACAGATAGAGCATTTTGCGACGCAGGTTTTCCTGAGGAAGCTGTACAATTAGTTCACAAGCGAAGCCGGGGTGGATCGCTAGTAATTTATAAGAATATGTAGCCGCTAGTTCCTTTCCAATAAAAACGACCTACGAAAAATTCTCCTGAAAGGAACTTATAATAAAGTCCCTGATTTATTCGATCTTGTCCCAGCTTGTAAGACCGGATACACTGGACAGGAGACCAAGTTTGCCCGGACACTGGACCGATATTACCGTATTTACCCACTCACCGGTCTTTGTTGACTTAACAAAGCTCTCATTTGCCAAGTTAAGCGCCCAAGAGCCTTCGTCTAATTTGGATAATGCTCTGCAAACAGCACAAGATCCCTTTAGTTTTTGTCCCGTGCATACAATTTTAATACTCCCCGAGATTTGCTTAATTTTTATGTCGGAATGTTGTCGTGGTTAATTTATTGCCAATAAAACATTACGTGATTGTTTTCTTAAAACTTACAATTACATATAACTTACGAAAAAATATCCCTAAAAGCATATTTTGGGCCTGGGTTACAGCGACATATAAATAACATATCAGATAGTCGTTAAAGCTTTAGGACCCGGCTTCCTCCATCCGAGTGCATTAAACTTATGCCTATTTTGGGCACGCACTGTAACGGACCTCGCTAGAATTTAAATGATGTTGGTTTTCAGCGACAGTAAATTTGCGAACTAGTCCTACATGTAAAGGCCGGTAGCTCCATGGGCCACGAGGAGGACACATTGTTCGAATACTTATGCCATTAATGCTTATAATTTACAAAATTTTTAAAAACAGATGGATAAAGCATGATCATGATAGTTTATTTGGATACCGTTCTCACGTTTTCTAAAATTTCTTTCATTCTTGTTTTATAAATTACTATTTTATAAATAAGTATTGTCCATAAATGTTGTTTTGCACGCCATATCATGCAAGTAAACTGTGACATCACAATTCTTCTCAATATCAAAGTTTACGAGTATTGGCAAATAAAGGACAAGATGGCAATTCATCAGCGTAGCAGGTATTGTGAACCAAAGTTACGCGGATGAAATCACTGAGGGGTATGGAATAGCGATAAGCCGATTCTCAACCCTGTGAATTACGCATATAGAATTTCTTAAAAATTTGTTGAGCCGTTTCGCAGGAGTAGGATTACATAACACTGAGACTCAAAAATTGTATATATAATAATTACACATGACAAAATGCTATTAGCAAAGCAAAGAAAACAGTTTTTAAGTTAACATTTGATAATATACTCGTACTTCGTTCGAGCTAGGGCTATATTTTCGAAAATTTAAACCTAAGAAACGTAAATATGGGCTGGTTTCAGCAATTACTACTAAAATTACAACTTGGTAAGGGCTAGCTCTAAGTATCATTTAAATGCTTACATTGACTTTTTTCGTAATATCAATAATTTTTAAACGACGTGTCATAATATCAATTTCTACGTCTCGAAACTGACTATTAATTTAATATAAAAATAGTGTTGTTTTTATTTAAAATCATTCGACTAGTCACTAGAGTGTCTAGTGAGACTAGTGAGTCATCGCTCGAATCGTTCACTTTAGACACTTAATTTGACAGTTTCTTCTATGCGGTACCAGTCTCGTAATTTATCATATACTATTGTTCCCAATGGGCTCGTTCGTCATGACTATAATTTGTTTGTAAGCATTGATAGCCTAAAACAAGCCAAAATCATGCGAATTGATTTGAAGTTGATGGAGATTAATAAATACCTAAATAAATACTTAAATGTTTTAGATATGTTGTTAAGCTCAACTTACTTGACGTTTATAATGTCTACACTGATAATGAAGTGGTGAGGAAAGCTTGATTACTTCTTCTTCTAATAAAAAAAAGCCAGCCGCCCGTAATCGAAAACAATAGTGTTGTCACGGAATGCGCGACGAGACAATTCTTAAGCAGCGGTCGACGCTATGCGTCCCTCATTATCCATTTTGGAATATGAGAGTGATTCTTGATAGACAATCAATAATATCACAGGAGGCGGTGACTGCTTAGCTGTCGAGTTCGACGGTTTCTGAGCTTCCCGTTGGGCCATTGCATGAAAGGATGAAAAGAGAACAACACGTCTGCTCAGCAATTGTGCGGAAATGGTTTTGGCTAATCAACAACACAATCGTGTTCTTTTAAAAATAAGCTAGACAGATCTCCATAAGTGAACCTTAAGTTTGGTTTAAGTCTACAAGTATAAATGATAAGTAACTATAAGGACGACGAAGAGTTGATGATTAAATACACAAGAGTATATAGGTTCAGTTATGATTATATAGGTTCAGTTATGATTATATAGGTTCAGTCATGAGTATATAGGTTCAGTTATGAGTATATAGGTTCAGTTATGAGTATATAGGTTCAGTTATGAGTATATAGGTTCAGTTATGAGTATATAGGTTCAGTTATGACATTAACTGGCGCGACGCGTCCGCGACTATAAAATTTCACGCAACATAAAGCAAAAACATACCCCAGCGCATTACCACTGTTACGTGCCCCGACCACGCGTAACTGACCTCTGCCGCCCACCTAAAACACACCAGACACCCGCCAATATGTGGGAATATGTACAACGCGAGGTGTCTTCCTGTCTGGTTCATAAAATACATTTTGTTAGTGGAACTTCTCGCGGATGCCGGAGATACAAGTCGTGAAACTGGAACTATCACAACTGTCGTTTTAGGTTTGATTGCCGTAAGTACTGCCATTCCGTTATAGGAATATATTGTAATTGATACAGGCCCTTAATGGGGTTTAGGGTTCCTTGGTTTGCGACTGTCATGTATAATTTAGAAACTTATGCATTGGTTTTTATCTTGGAGTTTCACGCGGTAGTCTGGCTGTAGGTTGACCTAATTAGAATTGGAGATTTTGCGTGCTTCATAGCATTCTACTCTTAATCAATCCTAAAATTTATTTGCTCCAGCTGGGCCATCTGGATTTATATAGACCGTATGAAACACGACCCGAAAGATGGCTCATCGGAGGAGAGCAGGGAAGAAGGGCCATCCTGCATTTCCGCAGATTTTTATAAGTATCGCCACACTGTACACTATATAAGTGTATATATATCTATATTTAGTGTTAAATGTATTTCTCTTTATATCATATGGGGGCAAACGATAAACCGGAGCCTTTTTGAGGACCACCGACGCCCATGGATATTCGCATGATAGTTACGCAGATGCGTGGCCCTCCCATCATCCCCCCAATGGGCCACCGGCTGCTCGGTAGGAGCTAAGTCTGCCTCGGAGATCACGTTCAGTATGCCCTATGCCCTCTATGCCCTGTTAAATATAAACACGATGAACACTAATAATAAATTCCACTGAGTATTAAATAATTAATTGAGCGTCAATATTCGATAAGTTCAGGGTTCGTGCTGATGCTCGCCTGCGCCAATCAATAAGGGACCGAACATCAATATTTGGGTGATACTCGCCTTATTACCAGCTAACGAGGGCAAACATTAAAATTCTACGAGATCCATCCGTTGTACTGCAGTGAATCGTTTTGATACTAGCATGTAGTGGTTATAACTGACTCCTCATTTTTGTTGTTTTAGCCATGGGCGAAAAAATAATGTAAATACAAGTTTCGATAAGAAAAAGTGAAATCTAACTATGTACAATTAGTTTGCACAAAGCAAGTGATATTTGTGTAACTAAGGTAGTTATGCAACAATCAACGAATTTATTATCAATAAAACATCAAATGCAATTACATGAAAACCTTGTGTAAATTAAAGAATCAGGGCAAGATTTACCCTGGACATTTTTGTAGCGTCCTTAAATAATACATGTGCAAAACGTTAACACTATATTACCTATTATATTGACATATATTACTTTCTTTTGTGAAAGCTACAAATTATTTTGCTATATAAAAGACTTTTAGTCACTCCCGTCACTCACTTGCTAGTATAAACAAGACAACATTGTATTAGTTTATTTGTTGATCTCAGATAAATTGAAATATCGATAATTTATAATACAAGATCAATAAATAGTAACTTAATTTAACCATTTCTAGATAAATAACTATACGACTACAGTATGCCTCTTAACTAACAATACATACCTATAGTTGGACGTAGAACTGTTGGTAGTTGCGCACATATTATGACTGTTGTTTGGTATTTGGATGGGCCAGACATCAGAGCAATAAATCCGAACCAGCAAATTTTTTAGATGACATAGTTATTAGAGATGATGAATAAATAATAGATCACAAATGTGTTTTTTTTTTTATTTTATATAATTATTTTCATAGTATCCATATACTATAAAGATATATGTTCCTTGGCAAACCATATATCTTCAATAACTGCCATCTCTCATTGATATCCGTATATTTGTGTTGCCCTCGTTGCCTCCTATTCACCAACGGGTCATTGGAAACAAACAAGCCACGCGGTGTGAGGTGCCTCCTCGGTCCTGCCTGTCTAATTCAGATGCCACGTGCAGTATGGCCTCTTAATAACTATAAGAATTTCTACCTCAATAACACAGTATGCCACCATATATTAAGATGAAAGGTGTAATAAATAAGAAGGTTTCCGTTTTAATTGCGCCTTATTTTGTTTTACTCTTATGAGAAAAAAATTGCATAATATCGAATGGAACACTCAATCTTAATTTAAAAATCGTGATATACATAATACCAAACAAATTAACCATTCGTTTAATCAATTTTATAAGTTGACAGTTGACAACTGTTATAACCTCAAAATATGAAACAATAATATAAATATATTTTGTGGCCTTCCTGTTTCAAAATAATTTGTTATAAAGTTGTCTAAAATATTCTCTATCTGTTATACATTTATTCATTTTAAGACGCCACAAATCGATGTCAGGAAAAACATTGTATGCAAACCTGCCATGATTCTTTATTATAATCCCTGTGCAAGCAACTGGCACTACTTCTCTATGGTTTTCTATTTTCGATTCGATATTACTTTTCTTCTTAGTACACAAAAGTATGTTCGAATACTACACTCAGACCTCTGTGGCTTAAGTAGCGTTAATGAGTTGTCCACAAAATAAATTAGTAGCTTAGCCCTTATTTTCGTTTTTTGGTGCAAATAAAACAAACGAGTATAAAAAAGAAAATTTAAGATAATCTCATTAATGAATCGTTAATGTACCCACAAAAGTGCCACTCAAACCGTGTCAGTGATAATAATAATGTTTAACCATTTTGAATAATAATTATAAACTGTTACACTAGCGGTAATCTTGTATGTGATCTATCACACAGTATCGTACAATTAAAGGAAACTAATAAAAATGTATATTTAATAAAGTATCAAGACTTGTTGTTCAATTTTAAGAAATTTTGCTTGATGAAATATACAGCTGATTGATTTGCTTGATTCGTAATTTTATTACTATATTTTGAAGCAGAAAAGTGGTACATACATTGAGGAATTAAGTAATAGTAGTTATGATATTGATAATGTGTTAGAACAAATTTAGAAAATAGAAGTCTTACCTTGCTCTCCCATTGGTTGGCTCAGAATTCCTACAAATCTCAAGAGGCGTGATAGCACAGCCCGTCACCCACATGAGCGACTCTCGGCACAATGGGTTTCTTGCACCATTAACCTAGGCTCGTCTAAATAAAGAAAAAGATAGCCGCGGCAAAATGTTTCACCTTCAAAAAATGCCCACCGTGGCTAGAGATATTTACATTTTAAAAATATTTCAATATGCCGTACTTACGTGCAAACGATGTTAAGAAAAAGTAACATTTTATATTAGATAGAGCTATACGAGGTGTCGATAATATCCCGACCATGGTTCGAGCCTGGTCGTGGCGGTGGGGCTCTGTAGCCTGGGGTGATCCAAGATGCCATGGGCGCAGCCAATTGAACCGTGGAAGTGTATGCTCGTCTTATAAGAAGAGGGGACAAAAGAGAAAGAAAAAAATGAGGCGGCGCAATAGCGCACGGGCAATGGGTGAGGATGGGAACCTCAATCCATTGCACTGTACCAATGTAGGTGGGGTTGTCCTGTAGTTCGGGACTACCCCGTCTGTGGTGGTGGAGTCGTCCCTTTGAGGGCTGACCAGCGGTCGAGGTGCCCTGGTGATTTGTTGTTCCGGGGCACCTCATTAAAGACGGCACTGATGGCACTCTCGGTGACAAGATGTCGATAATATTGTACCAAGACAATTAATATAGTAAGATGTGCTATGCTACATTGCAGCGGAATTCCGAGCGACCGGGGAAGTACCTCTCGCTCATATGATACTTGTGTAAAGTGACGTCCTTGGTGTCGCGGTTTCCTGCGGTTTGTGAGTAGCAAGTGGCCCATTAGGATGAAGGACGAAAGGAGGGCAACGCCAATGCATTGCCTTCCCTTACGCCATTCACGGGTGGACAGAGATGACAAATGTGTCATCTTCGTGCCCACGGTTGCTATAAAGCTTCTGAAACATCGAGCTAGTTAAATCACTAAATAAACCGTGTCAAAATCCGTAAAAGTAGTTTTATTGTAAAATGACTTTAATTACTCGTTTTGTCCCCTTATACTATAAAAAATAGCAAAAATGCTAACGCGCCTAAAGATATTTTCACTTCAAGAACTAATTAATATACTGTAACTACTAAGTTGATTGATATGACTGACATTATCGTGTTAAAAACGAACAAACAAACAAAGCAATTACCACTTTTATGACTCTGTCCAACAAAGTCTAACTAAATATTAAGCCTTGCTAATAATAGCGAGTGTGTTTAGCGATAGTGTCAGCCCGAGCTATGTCAGTATATAGCTCAACTGGCTCCGAGGCGATAGGCTGTTCTCATTAAGTAAGCCAATCACCGTTCGATTGCGCCTCAGCGGCTTCCGATGCATCTGGAATGTTCTGAGTACGTAACGTCACTTAGATAACTTCACTGCGTTCCTAATTTGAAACTGGAGCTAGTTTTGTACCAGCAATTCACGTGTTTTATACACATATAATATATGTGTGTGTGTGTGTATATACAGATTTAGAACAACTTAAATTTTTTTATTTAAAACATCAGTACAAAACATTTTTTTAAATATCATGGGAGGAAAAGGAGCAGTGGGAATTGATAGTAAGTGATCACCAATGCCCAAACACAGGATCGGGGATCAGAGATTTCGCAGATGCGTTGCCGGCCTTTTAGACATAAGTAGGTCTTGAAGAACTACTTTATTATTAGAACAAAGAAAACACTAGACCAAGAAATACACACAAAAGAAAAATTAAACAAAACTTGATTGCAACGCATTTAAAAAGAAAACATAAAAAAATAATGTATCCGTGGTCGGTGGCCCATTAGGAGTGATGTGAAAAGGATGGCAACCCACCCGCATAGTTATGGCTCTTGGGCGTCGGTAATCGCAAAAGGCTTCGATCGCTGTTTGTCCCCTACACTATTTAATATATGCTTCCGTACTGCTCTCCTGCCGTCTTTTCCTCCAATGAGCCACCGTAAACTCAAACACTGAAAGAAAAACGACAGCTTAGCTGACATTTGCGACGGTATCGTGTGAGCGAGAGGTGTCTCTGTGGTGCCTCTTACAAAATTATAACATGAAGCACGGGGAAGAAAGGTTCTCGAGTGGCGGCACCGGAAGACGGTGTGGGTCGGCCTCACACCCGAATAACCAACGACCTGGTCAAGGTAGTGGGGAGCCGCTGGATGCAAATGGCGCGTGATCATGACCTTTGGCGCTCAGGGGGGAGGCCTATGTCCAGCAGTTGACGTCATCTGGCCGATGATGATGCTTCATTTTATTCAGAAAACATTGTGTAAACACGGTTATGGATACAGATTTTTGTAATTATTTATAACTATGATAAAACAGTTCAACAATAATTGTAATGGAATATCAAATGTTTGAACTGAGCTAGACGCAAGAGGTCTGACTGTACCGCATCAAAGAGGGATCGACAACAGACGGAATATCGCGTTGAACAAAGAAATACCCTCGGGCTTGAATAGTTTCAGTTTCACAGGGACGGGGCGAGGCAAAGGAACAGTTTCCGAATATAAAATGGGTCACGGAAGTTGCCAGTTAGACGTCAAGTGGCCACTGGACTGTATTTTTTATGGCTGAATTCACGTTTCACTATTAGAACATCGAATTGTTCTGTGACTTTTTAACATACACAAAATATGTGAAAGATTGCAAGAAAAAGTAAGCGCGTTAGACATGCGATATGAAATAATATAGATCTATTTTTTTTATATAGTTTTAGCTGCCCTTTCCATACGCTGTAACATTTCTCATCACCTATTTGGTTGTCTGGAAGAGACCGCTACCAGCGTTAAGAACGCTGTTTTTGTGCGTATCACTATCATTAAATCTGATTAGTTATTTTTATTTTTAGCAGGAAATAAAGCATTTTTTATTTATTTTAAGCCTTTTGACAACTAATCATGCCCATGGACGTCCCCATAATTGCAATGCCGACGTGTTGCCCTCGTTCCCTCAAATCGGCTATTGGAAGCTCACAAATCGCACGAAATTCAAGTGCATAGCAAATAAAAAATTCAAGAGCAGAAGGCACGTCCCCGTTCGTATCAGCCCGATTCGGTTGCAAAGCAGGATGGACTACCTTTTCGACGCCGATCATACGTTGTCTATCATTGGTTTCTGTAACGAACCGAAGAAAACCAAAAAGCGTTGCACTCACTCTGCACCGGAACGATACGATCATTTCATACATAACTGCCAATTAGAAGAACACCGTTATATGAGCAAATGTTATGTTGCTCTTATGAATAGAATAGAATAGAATATAACTCTATTTTGATGATAAATAAGTGGACATATCTTGGTAAAATTATATAAAAAAACTATTGAGCTCATAGTCTGCAAGTCGCTCAATTCCGGACAGCTGAGAAATTGGAAAATTCTGAGGCTTTGTAAGTATGGAATTTGATGAGGATAATCTTTGGTGAAACATTGAAAAATAAACAACCTTGGTTCTAATACACTTGTTAGTGTTTCATAACCAAATGTCAAAAACCGGAATGTTTATAATTTAATCATGTCTGTTTATCTGTCCGTATGTCACAGTTAGTTTGTGAGAAATTTCTTTGATTTTGGTATTACTTTGAGATATTCGTTTCTGAAACAGAAAACAGTTTGTAAGTCCAACTTTTGAACTACCGTTCTTCTCCATATGCTTTAGGAGTTAGTGCCATGCATGGTGCATGAGACTATATCCTCCTATATAACGGAATTGGGCCGGCACGACCGGGGAAGTACCTCTCGCTCACATAATACCGCCAAAAAGTGACATCTTCAGTGTCGCATTTCGTGCGGTTTGTGAGTAGCCGGTGGCCCATTTGTGGGGGCGGGAAGAGGGCAACGAATCGGCATAATAATTATGTGGATGTTCATGGGCGTCGATAGTCATATAAGGCTCCGATTGCTTGTTTGCCCTCCTATTCCATAAACAAAATATACTTCAAACAAACATTGGTTAGAACATAATCTATAAGTAAAGAAGATTTAGGATTTATTGCTTGCTGCTACGGAACCCTACATTGGAGAGTCTGACTCGCACTTGACCAGATTTTTTTATATGTTCGTCTTGCCGCATGATGAAACTACACGCATGGGGCTGATGGTAAAGGTGATGTTGTTCACGTACTAAACAATTCTCAGTACGGTACGCACATTATTTCTTCGCTGTTTCCATTAGTTCCGCTGGCAATATATAATTTATTAAATAAAAAAGAAGTTTCCAGAAGCGTCTCGGGTTCCCGGCGCGGGCGTGGGGTGTAATTTGAACAAATGAGCGACTGCTACCCAACAAAATTAGATTCTCGCCGGCACTGGACCTTGCCCTCGACAGATTACAACGCGCGGCCGCACGCCCGCCATTTGTAAAGACTGCAGCGGTATGTGAATATTTTACACATTGTTTATGAGCTAGTGAAACTCTTTCTATGCTTATGGATTGCTGTTACCTGACATGCTATACGCTTTACCAGATACGTTAGTTGACATGCTATAGGTTTTACCTTATATGTTAGTTCTCATGATATAACTTTTAACTGATATGTTAGTTGAAACATTCTAGGTTTAATCTGTTATGTTAGTTAACGTGCTAACTGGTAGGTTAGTTGATATGCTATAGTTTTACCTAATATGGTAGTTGACATGCTAAAGATTTAACCTGATATGTTAATTAACATGCTATAGGTTTTACGTGATATGTTAGTTGACATGCTATAGGTTTTTCCTGACCAAACTTAAAACTTTTGGAGCTTATGGATTCGACATGTTACCAGTAATCAACGCCGAGACCACTTTAGCTACCGCGCCAGAGCTCCCTCCGTTGTCAGTGACGCAGGAGGACGGAAAAAATTATGGGAATTTTTCACAAATTAGAAACAATGAAAACATCTTGGGTAAAGCTTGTGCATTGCTGTCACTGACACCTGATGACTCTCTCAGCGACATGCTACAGGTACCGCCACCGGCTCGCTATTTGAATAAACTCCAAAAGTATGTGAATATTTTACACATTGTTTAGGAGAACCAGTGAGAACTCATGGGTAGGGTTACTAACACCTAATGACGATTCTCAACGACATGCTTAAGCAGAGGCCGGCATCGCCCGGTCCGTATGTCGTATGCGGCCCGCACCCTTTCAACCCTCCTTACGGCCCCGAAAGTTTTAGAAATTTCAAGGCATGACACAACACTGAAAACTGCGTACACTGAAGCCTAGTAGTAGAAATGCTATTTTAATTAAATACATCATCATCAGCAGCAGAAAGAAGACGTCCACTGCTGGACATGGACCTCCCTAGAAAGCGCCACAAGTCGCGGTCCCAAGCTGCTTACATCCAGTGGCTTCCGGCGATCGTAATAAAGTTAATTAGATTGACGATGAAAAAAATAACCCCAATATATATTGCACAACAAACCTACGGAGTCCCTCAGGCAGTGACGAAAAAATATGCTCAAAAGGCGCAACCGCCTCAAATCAATTCCGTATTGACCGAATGCAAATACCCTGTTATCCGGTGTTTGAACATTGCTCCCACTCGCCCCTAATCAAAAAATTGAACTTTCAATAAAGAGAATCATTAATTCTACTTAGGGGCAGGGAGGAATCTAACGAACTCCGCAAGGATCCCGGGATGTTTTCCTCGGATAATTATTGGAAAGAATCTCTGAGGTGCTCGCCAACTTTTTAACAAGACAGCTTATTTGGTATTATGTTCTTGAGGGACGAGAAATTAATATTTATGTCCTTTTTAAATTGCAGGGTCAATTTACGAGTGAATTTTAAAATGTACATCTAAAATGTCTACCGATTATATGTTTACATTTCAAAATGTCACTCAAAGTTGTCCATTACTGGACTGATAAACCAATGACTGTTTTTAATGGCGAATATCTCTTTCTTCTTGGCTGTAGACTGCTGACACGCGGCGTGGTCATGATCACGGCTCGTCTGATTATCCATGGCTGTTGGCAGCTTTTGCTACATTTTTCCAAATATTTCAGTGTGTGGCATAATCATAGGCAATGTACATAGAAATATTCCAAATAATTACGGTAAAACCAGATGAGTGGAAATTGTTTTACGGTCAATGTTTTCGATTTTGAAATTTTCACCATCTTCAAAGTTCCTTTAACCATCGGAAAGTCACAAACCATGTAAAGCGCACCGGATGTCACTTTTTTATAGTACACTTCTTATATATAGTATAGCACAGCCGTCGCTTTATGATGGTATCATATCAGCGATAGGAGATTTTTTTTTGTCTACATTTGTCTATAGGATCGTCATTAAATAAACGTATATCTTGATCGTATTCGCAACAAAACAATAGATATATCTCATCACGGTCAGTTAACTAGTTTAGCGTGTCAAAGAGACAGATAGATAAAGTCAATTTCGTCTTCTTCTTGCCTTGTCTCGTTGCTATATCAGATGATATCGGGGTCGACTATCTGGTCTAGGGTATCTGACGGGGGCGCTAGTTTTTACTCGGACCGACTGTAACCCAGAAGGGAAACTAAGATTAATCCCAAATTAGGTCGACTTCGTATACACGAATCCGAGTTTCCGCACGATGTTTTCCTTCACCGTAAGAGCACACATAACATGTGTTTAAGTTAGAAAAACTCATTGGCATATGGCTGGGATCAAACCTGAACTACCAGAGCGGGAGTCCCTATCGCCAACCACTATACCACTGAGGCTCTTCAAGTAGAATCGCTGTAGTATTAAACTTTATCTCTTAAACGAATCGCCCATTTGAAGGATAGAGGACAAAACGCCTGCTAAACATCACACGGATGCTTGCAGTCGTCGGTAGTCTTAAAAGAGTTACACTTTAAAATTGTGACAATTCCGACATGTCATCGGAATTAACTTCTTAGGAACGAACATAATTACGAAGCGAAAGGTGGGGTAAAGCATTACGCTGGTGACAAGTTTCACACGACATGTCCTACTTACTGTTTTTTATCACATCGGTCCTTAAACGTAATTTCCTAATGAGTAAACTCAAAAAATACCCAGTATTTATTAAAATCATGTGAGTCACTGCTAGTGCACGTTTATGAATGTGCACAATCAAAGCAGATAAACGGCCACAACAACGTCCCCGGATATTGATCCGGTATTTTTCTCAGAAGCTATTACAAGTAATACGGCCAATCCCCTGCGCGACGGACGGCGAGAATTAATGATTCCCCTTATTGGAATCTAAATTTTTTGATTCTACACTCCCCAAGTATCTGTAGAGGCGAAAAAATAGACAACAAACAGCCAATCATTGTGATATTTAAAAAAATATTTTCGAATATAGAATTTATCTTTAAGGCAAGGGATTTGTGAAAACAGTTAATTGTAAAAATGTGTTCGCGTGTGTTCATGGTATCACACATACGACATCATAATTTAATATACTTATATGAAATTACATTGATGTATTAAATGTTCGATTTAGTGCTTTCATTTGGAAGGGTTCGATTAATACTTTTATATTTTAACTTTTCAGTCCATTCTTGTTGTTAAAGTTCAATTTACCTTGTCTTGCGTTATAATGTCTCGAGTCCAACGTCGTGCTCATACACTTATTTGGGCATAACGTGTTATCCTAGATTGGCCTATTCACGAAAGGAAAAAAAAAACGAACACTGTTCGTTTTTCAACCTTATTTATAAAGTCCATTACGAAGAATATTTTTACCCGCGCTCAGCACTTAGCTACTTTTTACCTGTCAAATGATACCTACTAACGAGATAAAAAGAGCCCGGACTAGGAGCTGCTACCCATTTCAATCAATCTCGTTTGTCTACAATTAAAACAACTGTCCTCGGAAATGTTTCAACTTAAATTGCTAAAGCTGTGATCCGTATTCCGTTGTCACAGTCGATGTCGTGACGAGATTGAACTATGTTATGTTCTCGAGCGATGTCTGCAGACATAAATGGTCATAGAACATTTTCATAGCATAGGCGACGAAGGACAAGTCGCGACACTTGATCGTGAGTGCCTAGCGCGACTGCCACTAACCTCCGCTAACCAGAGCTTTTTCTTTCCGGCTCGACAGTTACGTCTATATACGTTTACACGCAACAATGCATAATAATACAAAAGTGTTCTATTCTCTGACTGCAATGATTTTCCATTTATTTCTATGGTTCATATATTCTAATCATAAAAAATAATTGAAGGGAAATTAAGATGTTCTTCAGTAACATAAGCTACGTCATCAAAAACACAAACGTCCAAATGTATTTTAAACCATCCTTCGCACTTTCGTTAAAGTATGTAGAACACAGACCCATCTCACATAATTTACCTAACTTGTCAAGGTCTGCACTCGCATTATACGGGTATCATTAAGAAAATATAATATAAAGGCGAAAACCTTGCATCCACAATAAATACCACCTCCCTGGTGAACTGACGACTTGGTTGAGGTGGCGGGTAGCCGTTGGATGCAAGTAGCTCGTGACTGCGACCTACGGTGCTCTATGAGTGGGGTTATGGGGGAGTAGGTCCAACAAAGGTTATGGGGGAGTAGGTCCAACAAAGGTTATGGGGGAGTAGGTCCAACAAAGGACGTCGTGCGGCTGATGATGATGATGAAACAATGAAAATAAAATGATGTGTTTTGACACAACCGCTCTATTTTTATTATCCAAATTCCAGAATATGGCCGTCCATGCGACATCACGTATATTCGGACGCTATACGGTTTGACGTGCAGTTTTCTGACTGCGGCTTCCTAAACGTTGATAGAATAAAATTTGTTCACATTTCACTCCGGGACTTTATTTTGTTATCTAAACTGGCTCGTCCATTGTACAATTTACGAATCAAATTCAACTTTCCTCTTAGCGTGACCGTGGTGTGACCTGACTAATCAGTGATTAGAGTAAGTATATCTTTTTAGAGGCATTCTGTTGGAGTAAATATTTTTAGAGGCAGCATTAGCGGCATTTAGCTGTCCATCTCTAGACATCGTACAACATGCCAAGAGTTTATTTTGCTATCTCGAATACGAGCCATTGCACTGTTCACAGATTAAGTTACACTTTCCTCTTAAAGTGGCCACGGTGTAGCCTGACCGGCCCGTGATTAGAGTAAGTATATCTTTTTAGAGGCATTCTTTTGCTGGACATCTCACGACATGCCAAGACGGCTGTGTCCTCGCCTGAAGGCGCGGGTAATGGTACGTTTGTCGCACGTGAGTGTTAGTTAGGGGGAGGTAGTGCCACGCAGCATAGGTGGAGGTGGTGCCATGCATAGTGCATGACACTACATCCTCCACTTGTGCATAGATATAACTACATTAAGTATATTGTGCAACATCATCAATGTATTGTTTGTATTTTTTTTATTTGCATTGAATGAAACTATTCAGTATTCTATGCAACGGAATTGGGCCAGCACGACCGGGAAGGTACCTCTCGCTCACATAATACCGCCGTAAAGTGACATCTTCAGTGTCGTGTTTCGTACGGTTTGTGAGTAGCTGGTGGCCCTTGGGGTGGGAGGGGATGGAAGGCAACGAGTCAGCATAATAATTATGTGGATGTTCATGAGCGTCGGTAGTCGAAAAGGGGCTCCGATTGCTCGTTTACCCCCTACTCTATAAAAAAATACAGGCCGTCCGTAGTCATCAAAAGTCTCTAACTGCTCGTTTATCCTCCTTAAATATAAAAAAAAATTCAAAACTACTGAATGGGTATATCTGAAGTTCGACACACATTCATTACAACCTGGAAGTAATATAAACAGTATTTTTATCTCGAAATAAAATGAATAGTTGCCTTTTGACATATTTTGTACGATTGAAATGGTGGGGCGAACTAAGTCTACTCGTTACATAATTTAATTCTAAGATATTAAAAAGTATTTACTACTTGTAAAATCATTGTAGCAATATTAAAACCGACATAAGACTGAACATAGATTGATGTAAACAAATTTTGACAGTTGCATTTGTCACGTGAAAAAAAAATTATAAGTATAAACGGAAATTATGAAAATTTATCATTACGGTTAACCACCAAACCTTCAGAAGGTCCACAAACTCTCAACTAATGGCTAACGTAATGAAAAAAAATGAGTATCTGCGTAAGGATTCCTCCAACCAAATCGACGACTCGACGCAAACAGTACCTAAAACTTCGAAAAAAGGTAAGAATGTATGCGATCTAGGGTATCTCTGAATTTTTTCCCGATTCTTGAACTTAGCACTCTACGTGCCAACTAGCACTTGATAGAAAGTTTCCGTGCCGACTGGCCTGGGGTACGATGGCTCGGTGCCGAATGGAGACTTGTCCAGCACACGCCTTGGGTGCGAGCGTCCTGCTGACATCACATTCATATATGTATGTGTCCCCTACACAACCTGAAGAGGTTTGTGTACCGTAAACTGTCTCAAATCTGCGCACAGCCATTTCCAAAGCTAAAATCAAATATCTAAAGAACTTATGGGCCGGATATACCGCCAGTAGTTAGTTACATCATCATCGGTCCATATCGGCACACTGATTTAAATAGACATTTTTCAATGAAAGTCAAGGCAGCCGGCCTACAGCTACTCTCCTATATTTCCGGTAACCTCAATGCTGATACGGGATTTCGTTTTCAGGCACCAGCCAAAAGATAAATGATAGTGTGAAAATAATAACTCCAAACCGTCCCTTACAAAGCGATTCACAAAGAAGAAATAGTAAGTTTATTTGCTGTTAACCTGATTATTGTCATAGAGTCAATTCTTCTAATAGTAATAGTAATATCTGTGGACTTGTCATACCACGTTGGCCTAGCCCTGTGCTAAACAGTAAGGAGTTGTACTATATATGTTACATATATTAACATCCATGACCTGGGCGGTATTCAAACCCTCGACCTCTTGTGTAACACGCAGGATGGAAAGCCCGTAATGTTGCACCAGGCTTGCGACGCGCTTTGTTACCACTGCGCCAGAGGGTCATGTTACAGCATGGACTACTCTCTAAGTGCCAATATCAGCAATCAGGTTTGTAGGAGGGCCTGTCACTACCCCAGTGCTACAAGGACCACCGATGGCCATACTTATTAGCATAATTGTAATGTAGATGTGTTGCCCTCCCTGACTTCTCCATTCATTCACACATGGTAGCCCATCAGCTATCGGAGACTCACAGTACGCAAGAAACGCGACAGCGTAGCTGTCACTTTGTGGCGGTTATCATGTGTGCGGTAAACACTCGGACAGCTGAGCCCGGGTACAAGCTCAGCTCGGGTGCAAGCTCAGCTCGGGTACAAGCTCAGCTCGGATATAAGCTCAGCCCGGATATAAGCTCAGCTCGGGTGCAAGCTCAGCTCGGGTACAAGCTCAGCTCAGATATAAGCTCAGCTCGGGTGCAAGCTCAGCTCGGGTGCAAGTTCAGCTCGGGTGTAAGCTCAGCTCGGGTAAAAGCTCTGCTCGTCTACAAGCTCTGCTCGTGTACAAGCTCTGCTCGGGTACAAGCTCAGCTCGAGTACAATGTATCCTGGCATTTTTTTCCACTGCAGCCGAATGGATCCTACGCGACTACCCAGTCGTGATCTTCGTGTGAGGTCGGCTTGCTTCGAGTGGGAGTTTATTAAGGAAGACGTGGCATAACCTCTGGTTCTATAAATGTACATATTGTTGCCTGCGACGACGTCCGCGTGATTATTTCGTACACACCCTCAGGCACGGATTTCGCGAAATCCCGTCTTGATGAGCATCTCCGTCTTAATTTTAAACTCTAACACGAGCGTCCGAGATTTCGCGATGAGTGATTGATTGAGCTTTCGTTTTTATACGTGCCTCGTAATTTTACTTGCGTATGATTTGTGCTAAGAGTTATTTTTTTCGGAATTTGTTTTTTGCTTGGGGGCTTTTAAGTAATACGAAATAGAAAATAACTGTGCCGAGCTTCATTCAAATCTGTTCGCAATTCGTCCTACTAGTGTAATAAATGCGAAACTTTGTGTGTCTCACGCATAATAGTCTTATTCTCTCACGCTAAAACTAATTTATAATAAGACAATTTGTAGAAGTAATTTGAATAAGAGACATACATACATACATACATACATATATTCTTGTTTTTATTATAATTTGTAGTAGGATGACCATCTGTAATCACTTTCCATTAGGTGTGCAATAAAAGTAAATTGACAATTCAACAATTGAACTATTACTTTTTAGGACTTCTTTGAATTTATTTAAACAATTATATGTCGCGTATTATGTGTTGTGGGATCATATCATGTTATTTATAGTAGCAGGGTGCAAAAGTAACACATTTCTTTTAAATAGGGGGCATTCATCTGCATATGCGGATATTAATGGGCGTCGCTAGTCACCATATACCGACTGCTCATCTAGGGAGGCCTCCTATGCTACGAAAAAATTAGAAGTCGGAGATAGGTTATAATAGTGTGCCTTGCAAACCTTTCGAAACTGGCCAGCATGGCCATCGATGCGCGAAATACCACTACGATCGTGCTAGCCCAGTTCAGCTGGACTGACGCTGTCATGGCAAGGCACTGGCTTATACAAGAATATTTAATCTTCGCAGTAACTGTCATGAGTTGGAAAAAATATCATAGGCTCCACGTGATCAATGCATTCATGGAGGACCTGGAGAGAGACTACCCGTCCATCTGCACGTTACAGGTCATCGGGAGGTCGGTGGAGGGGAGAAATATAAAGGTCATTTCATACTGCACAGTTTCGTTATAGCATACGGGAGAAACGAGTAATAATCGGTGCCTCTTAACGACTATCGAAGCCCATAGATGTCAGCTCCTTCCCAATGAGCCACCGGATATTCACAAACTGTACCAAACACGACAGCATACATGTCACTACGGCAGTGTTAATTTAGAGGCCGAATCTAGCTGTAATGCAGCACGGCACAACCTCTTACCAATTATAATAATGGCCCCTTGCGGATTTCAGCTAATGCAATTTCCATCTGTATAAAGACAAAGTAACTGCAAAGGCATGCATTACAATACACTGACAAAAGTGCACTTGGTATACGCGTATTCCAATAGGACAGCGGTCCGTCACGACCGAGGAGACAGGAGAGGACTAGACCCACGGCATGACATGTTTTCTGAGGCTAATGAGTAAAGCACCACCAATTTTTCAATTTCCGGCTGTCATTAGAAACTAGCGGCGGTCCCACCCGCATAACTCTAGTTCCACTAGACGTAGCGTCATGGTGTATGGCCTACAGCCTTCATCGATAAATGGACTATTCCACCACAAATTGTTATTTTCAATTCGGACCACTAGTTACTGAAATTAGCATGTTCGAACAAATAAACAAAAAATCAAACTCTTCAGCTTTATGTCAATAGTATGGGCTTATTTATGCTTTTAAAGCGTCCATGCTACTCTATACTATATATTTATGCTTCTATAATAATATTAAAAAGAGGAAACATATGCTTGTTTGTTTGTCTAGTTGTTCGTATTAAATAGGTCCGAACTACTGGAAGATTTATTTTTTTTCTTTCACCACTAAAATCTTACATTATCAGTGATAAACAAGATATACAATATTTTCTAAAACGTTTTGATCATTTGAAACTTCGATGATGTAACCAAAGTTGTGAAAAAAAAAATCAAAGTAAATCCTCATTTCGCGGCAGAAGTTATCGACAACTGTCAAATTGACAAGTAGAACAACGGTTCTGTCATAAATTTATTTTGTTACCATTACCACGACATTGAATCATCATTACCATGAATTTATATTGTTTTATGCTTAAGTCAGATGTTGTTTTTTAGATGATAAAAATATCAAACAGTAACACGGGTAACTTCGGTGTTTGGCTGGATGGAAGCATACACTCCAGAGAGTGGATCACCACGTCGGTGGTGACGTACTTGGCTGATATGATCGCGAGGAACTTCGGCCAGCTTCCGTCCTCCATCACCAATAGAGACTGGTAATACAAGCTTTTAACATTAAAGCGTAGGAAGGAAAATTACAGCCACGTGTAGAGCAAACATCCGTAGAGCGTAGACAACCGAAATAATACCTACTTAAACCGAAATACCTACTTGGGCTATTATAAAAGGAACTAGACAAGGAGGAAAGGTGGTCACCTCATCTGCATGACAATAATGTGGATGTCTATGGATGTTGGTTGTCATTTATTTCCCGCTCACCCCAACCCCTTATATAAAAAAGGTTGCGTTTATATATGTTATACTCTCACCCAGAAACAGCAAAGCGGATTGAGATGGAATATGGAACAGATGTGGATTCCAATTTGGAATAAGTAACAAACATTTAACATCATCTTTTTATTCCGTAAAAATGAAATCCAAAAGGATGTGCGAGGTTTACACGGGCAAACCGCCGGGTATATGAGTCTATATCAAACCGCCGTGTATATGAGTCTATATCAAACCGCCGGGTATATGAGTCTATATCAAACCGCCGGGTATATGAGTCTATATCAAACCGCCGGGTATATGAGTCTATATCAAACCGCCGGGTATATGAGTCTATAGCATTACGTTTCCAGGCGCGGAGTGATCATCATAAAAATTTTAAAAAATATATAAAGATGCTGGCTTTTTATAAAATTAGTCAAAAAAATAAACTTTACTCACTACCGTTTCTTGTAATTTCTTTGTATCAGCGGCTAATCAAAAATTTTAATTCCACTGTAATTGAACCGTAATGTCACTTAGGTACATAGTCCCGGTACTGAATCCAGACGGCTACGAACATACGCACAAAAAAGATCGAATGTGGAGGAAAAACAGAGCAAAATATCATGGAGCCCGCGTCGGCGTTGATCTAAATAGAAACTTCAGGTAAATCATGGTCTTTACCACTACGCGAGGACTGTTAATTAAACGAACGTTCACTTTTTTTTTTTGGGAAAGCAAACTTTCAATCGGAGTCGTTTTGTTAACCAACGACGCATATTGTCAATAGACATCGGCATATGTAAATGTGTTGCCCTCCTTTATGCATCCCCCCTATGGACCGCCACACACAAACGGTATGAGCGCGACAGCACATCCGTCAGTTTATGGCGGTGTCCTGTGAGCGAGAGGTCCCCGGTCGTGCCGGCCCAATCCCACTGCAATACAGCATTATACTACCTCTTACTAAAACTATGTTGGTATATTTACATAGAAATCACAATAATTTTGTGGCGTTTTCTTGGCTAGAATTAGTAGACAGTAGTGACAGGTAATAGTTGACAGCTGATGCCTATCGGGCACATTACATTTACGAGGCGGCTGTAACCTGCAGTACGCTGATTACATATCTACTTAGACGGCCTCGTTTTAGCTAGCTGCCCATCTCTATCTATATTGTCTCTATGATTACGACAGATAACAGTCGACAGCTGATGCCTACCTCGCACATTTACGAGGCGCCGTGGCCTGTAATAGTGATTGCTGACGTGTCGCAAGCGTCCCGTACCCGTCACACGCTCTCACAGACACAGTCTGTCCAGCTAACCAATAACCACATCTCGAGTACATAACAAATTTATTAAAAAAAAGCCAACAAATTTAATGTTTGTCACACTTAATATAAATATATTTTTAAATACTATATACCTCTCAGATGATATCGGAAATACTGTATACAGTAAAAAATGAGATATAAGAATTATTAAAATATGTTTCACTACACAATACATTGCTATAATGTAATATTTTATATATACAGTAATTGCATTTCTTTTTTTACAACCTTTACACGATATGCTGCCGAAAATATTTTAAAGTTTAGATACAAAATATTTATTCTTCGTCTTTTAGCTACGGCTGGGGTAAGAATGGCGAAGAAGGATCCTCAGAGGACCCCAACAATGTGTTCTACAGAGGACCTGCCGCTTTCTCAGAACCGGAGTCAGCAGCAGTTAGAGTAAGTGCCTATGTGTATAGTAGTATAGTTAGATTAAGTATATGAATATTTTATTTTCGATGTGTAACATTCATTTCCGTTCCGCTCCACTCCACTCCACTCCGCTCCACTCCGCTCCGCTCCACTCCACTCCGCTCCGCTCCACTCCACTCCGCTCCACTCCACTCCGCTCCGCTCCACTCCGCTCCGCTCCGCTCCGCTCCACTCCACTCCGCTCCACTCCACTCCACTCCGCTCCACTCCACTCCATTCCATTATCCCATCCCATTATATATATCCTATTCCATCTTATCCCATCCCATCTCGTCCTATTAGATTCCATTCTAATATATTCTACGATCCTTTTCGAATGAACAGTAAAAGATACCAGTATAGATAGATATTGAACGGGCCATACGTTTCAGGATGTGATCCTCGGGTCGCCGACGACGTTCCAAGTGTTCCTGTCGTTCCACAGCTACTACGAGCTCATCATCTTCCCCTGGGGTCACAAGCCCGAGCCCTGCCCGGACTACCTGAGGCTGCTCGAAGGCGGCGTTGTCATGTCAAGGGTAACCACGTAAGAGACTCCTACAACTAGTCAACATCGCTTTCAGTTACGTTTCTCTATAGCGGGCACATCTCTAATTGTGAAAATTGCATAATGGTACCGATATTCAACTACGGCTATCAACACTGGATTTGGAACCAAATATCGGTTACATACACAAACAAATATCGGTTAGGTATTGTATACAAATATCGATTACAGACAAAAATAACTGATAACGCCAGTGTCTAGTCAACACCATTGTATCTCGTTAATGTTTCATATTTATGTAGCGTCTAACAAATGGTTATTCCGTCGCATTTTGTGCGGTTTGCTAGTAGCCCATGTTGATGTCTTACGTTTACGCGAATGTTACTCGTTACAATAAAACTACTTTTACGGATTTCATCGCGGTTTATTTCATTATTTAACTGGCCCGACGTTTCAGAACAGCAACCATGGTCACGGGTGGACGGAGATGACAGATGTTCTGATGTCTCAAATTATTAAAAGTACCCGAAGAATCATAATTATTTTGTTGTTCCAATTAACGCAAACAGAACCTATTGTATTGTATACTATTATTATATATTATATCTTGCTGTCGTGAGGTGTAGTGTTTAGTTTTTGATTTGATTATGTTTACCACTGGGTCCAAAGCAGAGGGAAGAACCCAGCCATCTTCCCTTTTGAAATTTGGATTTTTTTTTTAAATACCTCTAGTAGGGATTTACGTTTTATCAAATGTTATGTAATGGCTAACTTCAGCATACTTACTGACCAGGCCGCAGATTTTTAATTAAAGTACATATAGCTGATATGAAACACCGGCGTGTTACAAAATCTGCGGTCTGTGAGCATGCTGAAGTTGGCCACTGCTATTACCCACATTAGATTCACTAGAATAAAATACATTAGAACATCATCAAAAACTAAACATAACACTTCAAGACATCACGATATATTAAGTACTGTCCACGTTAATCAAAACAAACAAATAATTACAATTCTTCGGGTACTTTTAACAATTTGTGACATCAGGACATCTGTCATATCTATCTAACCGTAACCATGGTTGCCGTAAAGCTTCTGAAACTTTGGGCTAGTCAAATAATTAAATAAACCGAGATGAAATCAATAAAAGTCGTTATAGTTTAATTGTTAGTAGCCCATTTGCAAGGTGTAGGTAGGGGGGCACCGCATCTGCATTACAATAATGTGGTGTCAGTAATCGATAAAAGAATCCGATTGCATAAATGTGATGGACATGCTATCGCGTTCCGTGCGGTTTGTGAGTAGCCGGTGACCCATTGGTTGGATGGGCTAAAACAGCGCATAGCGTCATAATTATTGGATGTTAGTAGACGTCGGTAGCCGCCAAATATAGCTTATTAGCCGTTTATCTTCCCATTCTATGAAAAAAACTTATAATAAATCCAAATATCATCGAACGGGTCTGTGGAAAGAGAGTAGCGAGCTCTTTATGCTAAGTGAGACAGATCTGGCTGATAATAATAATAATTTAAATAATGTTTTCCAGGCAATATACGAGACCACCGGAATGATATACAAAGTGGGCACAACAAACGACTTAACGTACATCGCATGTGGCACCAGCACAGACTGGAGCTACGCCATGGCGAAGATCCCCTACTCCTACATGATCGAGCTGAGGAGTAGGAGGTACAGATTCAAGCTGCCACCAAATCAAATAGAAGACACTTGCATAGAAATATGGAACGCCGTAAAAAGTCTCATGGAGTTTGTCGACAAATCAGATTCAAAATTCCTGAACTTCGTTGGATAATTCAAGTTGCAGAGAAGAAGATAATGTATACAGAAGTATAAATTGACCCGAAAGTTCTCTCAAAGTTCTTCCGCTCCTGGAGATTGTATAACCAGGAATTCGGTCTGTCTACCATAATGATGGTCTGCCCGCAGATCGATTCCCATGGTCTAAAGATTATTCTCTCTCTACCGCCATGTCTTTTTATTCAACAAGTCACACATATATGTGATGAATGCAGGTAGTCTCTCATTAAACTTTTTCAGAATAATAAAAGGACAATGTTTGCTGTAATGTGCACCTGTATAAGGGAGCTGAGAAGTATCAATATAATTATTCCTCTCAAACCACCAAAGTTAGAGACACAAATGATTAAGAAAGTGTTGAAAACGCAATTTATGAAAAAGCCAAATGTTAGTTCTTTAGTTAGTACATGACAGACCTAATATTGGCGTGGAATAGAACGCGCCGTTTTAATTTTGTCTAGAAATCAAATCAAGTCCAGTCGAAAATATTATGATTTGGCTTTGTTTGTATTTGCAACAATATTTTTGGTAAAAATCTATTAGCAAAATTTAACACGATAAACTGGAATATTTCGGCAATTAACGAATAGGTAGTAAGGTTTGTCACAATATTACTTTTATTCAATTTTCTGGAGTAAATAGGTATGTACGGCAACAAAATATATTATAATCATGATTAACATATTAATGATTAAACATTTTCCATTAAAAACACAAGGCTTGGTTAGTTGTTTTATAATTGATATGCGGATTGTATGGAATGGCGCATGGAGCCGCTGGATGCACGCATCTTGGGACCGTGACATTGGCGCTCTCTGGGGGCAGCCTTAGTCAAGCAGTGACATCTTCTGACTGCTGCTGATGTTGATAATGATCAAGGACTGGTCACCTATAAAAAGAAAGTTTTTTAATATCGGGGGAAACGAGCAATCGGATCGCCTAAAGGCAAGTGATTACCGACGCCCACAAACACCTGTAACACCAGAGGTTTCGCAGTTGCGTTGCGGGTCTTATTTTGC
>JAFELO010000386.1:338984-364760 GCA_017140195.1 Eumaeus atala | reverse complement strand
TACGGACTTTATCGCGGTTTATTTAATTATTTTACTAGCGCGACGTTTCAGAAGCTATACAGCAACCATGGTCACGAGTAGACTCACCCATGTTTGCTGTAGAGCTTCTGAAACATCGAGGTAGTGAAATAATTAAATAAACCGCGATAAAATCCCTGATAATAATTTATTGTAATGAGTAACATTCGCGTAAACTTAAGACATCAATACTTATGAAGCTGAAAAAATAATTCGAAATAGATTTTACGTGTGACAATTACCTTCATGTAATAAAACACATATCAGACATAATTGTTTTTATTCTCATGGTTTGTACATTATGATACCCTCTTAGTTACTTTTATGACAGTCGCCCGTACTTCCGAAAGAGTACAGCTTTATATTTTAGTAACAAGCGCGGTTAAGTTTGGTATTCTTACAAAAGTGGTGCCGTCATATAGCGCTGAATGACGTCACTAGAACGCGGACTAATTACGTATATAATGTTGAATACAAAAGCCACGGTTACATAAAGAGCTAAAATTGACACCCTAAAATTCGTTTCGTTTACATATGTCTCGTGACATTATTAACCGCTGATTTACGGCCGCTTCATGACGGCACCGCTGTCCTAAGAAACCAAATCTTTATGTTTATTAATCAAAGCAACATTTTTTTCCATCCACAAACTTGGCCAACGCTTTGACGCCACTTAAAATTTCCTTGCAACAGTCGATAATTTCATCCTTGGGGAGAAGAAACTTGTGCTCCTTGCTTCTCAGCTCCACGAGGTAAGTGAATGGTATGCGAGCAACGGCGTAGCTCCAGTCTATACTCGTCCCGGTGGCGTAGTACATCAGGTCCTTGAAATTGCCGACTTTATACACTCTTCGGTTCACACCGTATATCGCCTAAAAGAGAAAAATTTTACATAAATTATACACGCCATAGTTGCCCATTACCACTTTGGTGAGGTTATTTTTCGCGCGAAGTCGGATACTTTAGTTCTCTTCCTTATGACTTCCTTATGAATTCTATCGGACAAAGAAACACCCAACATAACACATTCAATAGCCCACTGAGCTAGCGCAAACTTGCGGACCAGTCCTAAATTAAGAGGCAATGTTTCGGCACGGGGAGAACGTATTGGTTGAAGACTTTTATCTTCAAGCTCGTATAGGCGATTTGAGAATATGACGAAGCTTCTGAAATGCTGCGCAACCCAACTGTATCCTTCTATCGGCTTCCTTTTCGAAGTTAGATCTACCTAAATGCAATAGTCGCCCGAGGATTCGCCTACTACTTCGAGAATAGCACCATCGACGCTGACCGGCCTAGGGAGAACGTGTTCGTTGAACATGAACTCAGAAGATCAAATGGCAGATAGACCACTAAAGTTTTAGAGTTCAGGCCGCGTTTAGGCGCGTTTAGGAAAGCGAAGTGCTGGTCAACGTTCACCAAGTGGGAAGACGATCTCTGTGCAGTAAGCCGGTCTGGGATGGAATCGAGTAGCAGGAGATCTTGGCGTTCATTGAAGGAGGCCAACGTCCAGCAGTGGACCGATAAGGACGTGATGATGATGATATTGACGATAGTTGCCCAGTCTGTGACGTCATCACGGCCTAGTCGCTCAACCGATTGCTAAGCAATTGCATATGGCGACACTAGCCCTCTAGCATCTCTCGGGATGAGCATTACTTCCTTCTCCCGTTTTGGTTATCAGCTAACACTCCGAATCTTCATGACGGTAATTGGGATGTCTATGGGTAACCGACAAAAGGTATTTCTCATTTATTGTCATCCAATACTATAATAATACATACTTTAGCCATAACTGTGGCACCTTCGAGCAGGTTCACGTAGTCACTACAAGGATCAGACGCGTGGCACCACGGGAAGGAGATCAGCTCGCTGAACGCATGGAAAGTTAAAAAAATCTTGAACGGTCTGTTGGCATCGAGAATTATATCCTGCAACAAGAAAAATTGAATAGTAGACAATCCTGCGCTAGTGCTAATTAAACGGAGAACATTTATAATGTAACATTATTAACAAAAATACAAGGTACACGATGTACATAAACATTTTTTTTTTCGCAGAGTCAATATCACGCGCATTATTTTAATTTGTGTTTACAGTACATCATGTAAAATTGAACACATCTTTTATGCGGGCGGTTTCGAGACGTTTAATGTGTATCTTGCTATTTTTGTACACCAATAATATTATTGATTTTACGCGAGATTAAGTTTACGCGAATATTACTGATTACTATATTATTTTTTTTCGGAGGGACCTAATACTGATTGACGGCGTTAGTCCAGCCTCTACAGTTCGACTGACTACGAAGACTTTTTGTCTTCTGGTTACCTGATTACTATAAAACTATTGATGTCCTAAGTTTACGCGAAATCACAATAAAACTTTTACTGTAAAAAAGTACTATAAAACTACTTTTGTGGATTTTGCAGCGATTTATTTAATTATTCCACCACCCGATGTAATGAACATACAAGGCTTATAAGTCATACACCATTGCGTTACAAAATTGCACTCTGTGGGCATGCTAAAGTTGCCCCTGCTACTAGTAAATAATTTATGCACTGATATTAACATATTAATGGATACAAATGATCAAAACTATCCTATATAATTAGTTCCTTCTAGTCTAGCAGTCACACTAGTTAGAACTAGTTTTACGCTCCATACAATTTTGGACCTCTCATCCATCACCAAGCTAGTGAAATTGAAATAAGGAATGAGTTAAGAAAAAGAAGAATAAAGAAAAAAAAAGAACTGAATCCTATGAGTATGAAAGAGCAGCCAATAGTTTTTTTAATCCTAGGGGGACAAACGAGTATAGGAATTATTTGGTGATTGAGTACGCCCAATAAGATTCAAAATTGTAGCTACATTATCCTCCTTCACGACATCCTCCCAATGGGCCATTAATGAAACTTAGAGTTTTACATAATCAGATATATTTTACGTACTTATAGGGACCAACATAACCAATTCTATCATCCAGTATTGCGGTAGAGCTACACAGCCAAGTATAGAGCGCGTCTAGCACTCTAACCAACTATGATTTGATTATAATTCTCTAGGCAAAATAAAAATATTATTGTAAGGCACAAAAAGTGGGCAACGGTTCTACAACCACGAGACTCATCTCGTGTCTCGTTATGACACCGCAGAGTGACCACAACAAAATCAAACGTACGGAACTCTAGTTGGCGGCTTAGCGCGGTTTTGTAAGTCCATTATTTACCCACACGAGCTGTTTTGACCAGCCTCGCTTCATTCACGTAGTGCGAATTAGTACTGCATTTGTCGGCCATGTTACTCAACATGCTACCAGCACATTATGCCGCCTATATTAATAAATATACGTATTATTGCCCATTGGCTGTTGCCCGTTGCCGTGTCCGCGTGGGCTACAGACAAAGTCACGTGCAAAAGTAATTATGTTATTACAAAGGCTACGTTTCATAAAATCTTTTCAATGTTTTTGACGTGATAAGTAACAAACATGTGAACGTATTTATAACATTAGTAACATATTACTCCGAAATAATTTATCATTCAGCACTCGCTCATATCAACAGTGAAAGTGGTTTTTTTAAAACGGTCCATTAGTTTTTGAGTTTATTCATTGCAAACATCTATAATTTAAAAAATCCTTCCTCTTTATAACATTAAGTACAGAAGCATACACAAGGTATACCGACAATATTCTCAGGTAGGTTCATCGACTTGCTCTATGAGTTTTTACTTGATAAACAGTACCACAATATTAAATTGTACAATATAAATAATTGATATTTAGGGTCGTCATATGGTACTTATAGGTACTGGTTTTCCATTTAAATTATCATCATAATCATCATCAGCCCCTATCGGTACCACTGCTGAACATAGGCATCTTTCAACGAACGCCAAGCCGACCGATCTCCTACTACTCGCATCCGTCCCGGACCGACGGACGTTATACCAACACTTTACTGTGACCAACACTGTCAACACACATCAACATTCAGTCCATGGTCTCCTTTCTATATGTTGACAACAACTTTCGGTACAGGCAGGCAAAAATAGTAAGTTCAATATACACCTGCATCTCGCCGCACGTTTGCTGCAGTAGAAAATAGAAAAATAACCTTCACAGCTTTAGTCTCCGGTTCCGAAAACGCTTCTGGGCCTCTATAGTTGATATGACTGGGGTCATCGCGGCTGTCAGGTACACTTTTACCCCAGGCGTACCTGCACAACATAAATTCAACGTCGTTAACGGCTGATCTTGCGTCGGTCGATTGATACACAATTAATCATCACTTTTTTATATTATGGGCAGGCTGACGAGCAATCGTAACAACTACCGACGCCAAAGAATATCAGCATAGCCACCATGCTGACGCGCCGCCCACCTTTTCACCCCCTCCCCACCGGCTACTCAGAAAACGCGCGAAACTCGGCATCGAAGACTTCCTGATCTTTTACGGTGGTATCGTGTGCGCGAGAGGTACCTCCCCGGTCGCGCCGGCCCAATTCCTCTGCAATGTGGGATGCACTATCTCTCACAGCACTAGCATTTATACCAGCAATATTGACGTGATGACGATGACATGATAAAATGACGTGCACGAAAAAATATGACAACTCATCGTCGTAACTATGACTCGGGACATAGTAATGTGTTCCATCCCCGAGTACAGGGCCAGTGCATGCACGTAAATGTATTACCGTGGGATAATACGTAGATGTAAAAGTATACGTGTACGTGTAAAATGAGTAATATTTTCAAGTACATGGCTGCGTTATAGATGATGACATTCTACAGAATACGATGTATCTGGTGAACCATTTGGAGATTGTAGCAATACTTAGATAAACCGCGATGAAATGAGTTAAAGCAATTCCAGTGCACCTGTTCTTAATAACTCAGATGAGGCAGTGAGTATAAAGTGAACTACCCGAAATTCCTGTTGAGATCCACGCCATAGATCGTGTTTCCACACCGAGCCCGGTTCTTGCGCCACATGCGATCGCAAGTGTGCGTGTGGTGATAGCCATCCGGATTTATCACAGGAACAAAGTGCCTTTAAATATTAGACACCGTTATTAATGGAAACCTACATTTGCGCTAGGACATAGTAGAAGTGAAACTTCAACGGACAAGTGGACAGTGTCAGCTAGCGTGCTATCGTTTACGTCCTCCACGCGACCGTAACGCTGTATCGCACAAAAAACGTAATAAACGTAACGTAAGGCATGTTCGATGATTGAAACTCGTAACAGCATCATAGTGGTGGCCCACCTAACTATAGCCGTGAGTATAATCGGCTCAATCGCAGCACAGCATATTCATATAAACCAGCAGACCCTCGCAGTTTCACACGCGCTCGCCACCCCCGAAAACGCATCCTTAGGGGTTGAATTTCGCAAAATCACATCCTCAAAGGAACCAAGTTCCTAAAATCGAGAACCTACACCCCAGAAAGAAGTAATTTATTAAATGTCGTTGTCACCGCTCATGTGAGTGAGTGAACTTATGCTTTTATGGTATATGAACACTACAAAGTATATTATTACCGTTTCATTTAAAACTAGCGGTACGCCATGGCATCGCTCGTAAATAAAATAAATAAGTCGGATAAGATATAGTGTAATAACAGTCCAGAGACACCAGGTTGACGGGGTTATACCTCCGTGCCTGGGACAGCACGTCAGGCCGTGTGTTAACTACGACGACCGCGGGTGGTGGAAGTCAGGGCCGGTTCCCCCAAGTTATGATAACTATTTCAGCCCCCACGCCAATGCAAGGTCAACTTTAGCGTGAGTTGCCCCCCTCGTTAGAGAAAGGTGGGTGAGGGCACCCGGTCCCCTCGGCCAAGAAAGTAATAGTTACTATAGCTAATCTTAAATATCTTTCGGGATGCATCGTTCCCATCTGCGGGAAAGGAGGTCTATCCACCTATCGACCACAATCTCACCGTCACCCGACGTGCCGTATAGTAACCGATTAAGCCGCACTGGACAATTCCGCCAGCATAGAAAAGGCGAGAAAAAATATCGTGGGTCCAGCGTCTGATTTCTCTCAGACCGTATCGGAATTCCGTCCCATAGGTATATCGGTGTAAGGGAATGATGGAATATATATGTGTCTGCGTGTTCTCTTGAACGACATATCTCCTGCGTATTTGGCCAGTCACTATCGATGTGCCGCCGCGGCCAAATTCGAAGATAACAATAGGCATCCACACCTACCAGTCCTTATTTGTAATGTACTCCGGTAGATTGTTGTAGTTTTTGGCGAAGTGATCAGCTATGTAAGTGACCACAGACACCGAGATCCACTCTCTGGCGTGTATCCCGCCGTCCAGCCACGCGCCGACGTTCATAGCATCACAGTTCGATATCGTTAACATCTGGAAATGTAGTGATACGAGTGTTAGAACTCATTACAATTGCCCATTGGAGGGGAGCAGGAAAGGAAGGCAACGTATGAGCATGATAATAATGTGGATGTATGTGGGCATCATTAGTCGTCAGAACGATCTGATTGCTCATATACCCCTTACGGAATAAAAAATGGTAGCTTTAAAGCATCTGAAATGACAGGATTGTAATCTATATTAATGTAACAAAACTTATGATTTTTTACTTCTTTGATCTAGGACTATTAAACGGCCAACTAGCCTAGAATTATTAGCCGGATTGGATAAAAAATGATTACACATTTTTATACCAGTTTATAATCATTGCTACAGTTTTTATAGCGATGCCTACAAATACCACAAGAGGTTTCGCAATTGCGTTGCCGTCCTTTGAGTTGAGAGTAAGCACCTCTCTCAAAGGTCCCTAAGTTGTATTGACAACTTATCTGACTCCACATTGTTCTAGATTACAATTCTCAAAGACGTTAAATGACAAGAAAATTATGAAAACGAATATTGGCTTCGTTTTCATAATTTTCTTGTCAAAAAAGTTCAGAGGGAGACATGAGTTAGTGAAGATAGAAAGAGAGACAGTTACGTTTCGTATGTTACTGTAGGGGCAAGAAAGAGGTGCGGGTATGCATTTTGTTTCTCTGATTCTTTCATATCGATAACTAAAGAAGTTTTCCTTCTGTCGTGTGGTCTGGAGCACACTCATATTTATTTATATATTTTCTCAACTAATTGTACAGTACCTTTATATCTCTCCCCTCTACGCTTTGCCCTATCTTTGTGACCGTGCATATGGAAGGGTACCGTTCTTCCAGGTTGTGCAAACATTTATATATCACAGTCAATGGCTGGAAATAGTTCCAATCCATATTTCGCCCTGGAACACATTAAAACATATTGTACAAAACCCACTATCTAGACTGTTATAACAAAATTTATTGGTCATAATTATTATTGAATTGATAAAATTGTATTATTATCAAATATACAATACATTTGCCGGGAGCGTTACCAAAACTACATCGGTTCACACCGGCCTACTGCTGGTTGCGAAACCGTCAAATAGAAATATGGGATCCCCAGCAGAGCAACATTAATCTCAAGAACTGGACCCATTGGAGGGTCGGAGGAAAGACGACAACGCAATGTGCGGATGTCTATGGGCATCGATAGACATCAAAAGGCCCTGATTTCTCGATTGCCCGCTATTTAAAAAATTCTACAGTCTACCAGAGCGTTACACTTTCATTTAAATGTTTTAATAACTTGTGTGTGACATCTACCACCTCAGTCTACCCGTCACCATGGAAGATATAAAACTTCTGAATCGTTGGGATTAAGAAGTACTTAATAAAAAAAGGCACCTTCATGCCTGTTATCTCCGAAGAAATAGGATGAGGTGTGCTAGTACATCCACAGCTCGTATGTAGATGTACTAGAACTTTCGTTATTTTCTTTAAAGCAGTCCGGCTTTAAAGAAAACAACGAAAGTTAGCGAATTTCTATTTTTCCTTATTTCAAAAATCGAGATCTAACACAATTTCCATGAATGTATCTGTATTCTCTGTTTCTTTACTCACCTATTCCCAGGCGCAGTACCGACAGGGAAACGAACGAGACATGGGAAATAAGTACGGTTTGCACAGGAACATGAGTCAGGCAAATGTTATCAAAATTATGACTTACTGGTCGGAGACATTTGTAGCGCCTTTGGCGCTGGAATGGGGCTTCTGGCTAGTTGCAATGGTGGCGTCGAAACAGTTTCATTGTTAATATCGCTCTCTATTGATATAGTCATGGACTTCATCAGTTGGTCGCCCTCCATCCTCAGACTAACTGTGTTCGATCCCTCATTACAATTGCTGATTGCTGTAAACAATTTGTGAAGTTATTAAGGTGATTTTATTGACCTGCACGATGCCAAAAAAAATTATATTATTTCAAGCATATCCCAACACACTCGGCGATAGTTTTTTTGGAAAATTAATTTGAACGTAACAAACGTTGGGGGAGAAGATGATATCCTATGGAGTACTTAGCATCGCTTATACTTAACGTCGCTCGTACTTAATTACTGTCGTTATTTTCAATTCGTCTGCATATTACTGACTCTTAGTTAACTCGTATTTAACATCATTCGTACTTAACACTGCTCGTACTTAAAACTGCTCAGGCTTAACACCGCTCGTAGTCAACACCATTCGTACTTATCGTCGCTCGCCTAAGCTGGCATCTTAGTCGATATTTGGATTTAAGTTAAATATAAAAGTTTGGCTTGTATCATGATTTCATAAAAACAAGCCATTATTTTCGTCTTTTGGGTTCTAGTGTGTATGAAGTAGTATCCAAGGACCGTATCTTATGGTATTCTGTCCTCTCTTTCGACCCCGTGTTGTGATATTTTTTAATATTTCAAGTTTAAAATTTAAGTAAATATAATATATATTTATATATATACATATATATTACTTGTAGGAGACCTGTCGCTTGGCTTCGAATTCGGGCTCCTATTCCGTTGCCCGATCGTCTCCATGGCGGCCTCGAAGTGTATGCCTCTGTCTAGGAGAAGCTTCTCTATCTGCATCACTCGACTTCCCTCCACCATCACATCCATACCACCAGGACGCTCGTTGCATATATTTATTGCTGTTGAATTGTTTTGCTTTGAATTTGTTTTTTTTTTCCTCCATTAGAGAAACGGCGTGAAGATGTGTTGTAGTTGTTGTATTTTCATATAATATAAGGAAACAACTAAATGGCGTCATAATGTAGGAACCAAGCAATATTTTATTATAATATAAGAGTAGAGACCTACAACGTCTATAATTATAACGCGTAGTCTGATTATTTTAATGACGATGGGCATCCATAAACATCCGCATAGTAGTAATTCCAACGGTTTACTGCGTTCCGCAAGCGCCATCAAAAAGGCGCAATTCATTGATGATATAATATAATTTATTACATAAATTTATGCTAAGATACTCATCATACTCATTATTGCAATAGAATTTTAAGTTTAAGACACACGCGCACGAACCGTGTCAACAAAGCTGTAACATATGCGACATCTTGTGAGCAGTCAGCACCTCCTTATACCAGCTCGATTCAGCAGAACTGCAGCAATCGTTGAAAACCTTTATTCCATACATGTATAGTCCAAAAATACTTTAATGACAGTTATAATATCACAAAAGTATTTTTGGAGTTTTATAAAACTGGGTCCAAACCATAATTTTGTGTACTTTATGGTGTGGAACCTGTGACACAGCAGGGGGGAATCCCGCCGATCAGTGAGCATGCGCAGGAGACTGTCGGTGGCGTTTCGGAGCCGGCTGGCCGTGGCCACGTGTGCCTCTACAAACATACAACGAACACCGCGTCTCCACGACCGCCCCGACAGTATTCTAAGCATTTAATTATATTTTACGCGCAGGTAATTTGCACTTACATCCTTTGGTGTGTAAGCTCTGCAAAAATTTCTGTTGTCCCTCTTTCAGACTCCTCATAGTCCATATCTTGTAGCGTGTCGATTTACTAGCCACGTTGAACAGCAATTTGAATACCAGTAATTAATAAATTTTCAAATGAAAATGCTGATTTATTTTAATTAAAATTGACACGAGTAATTTTGAATGTCTCAAAGTTCAAGTAGGTACTGTCACAAGGGCAGTTGTCAGGCTTGGCGTTAAATGTAATGACAATATATTTTTTATTGTTACGTTATAATATCTGTGGACTTACGACACCACGTTATCCTAGTCCTGAGGTAAGTACCGTAAGGACTTTGATTACAGGTACTAGACAACGGAAATATATTTAATATTTTTTTTATAAATTTAAGAAAGTTTATATATTTAAGATTTTTATTACAGATATACATTTAATACATATACAAACATCCATGAGCTAGGCGTAAAATACTACGTACGTGCGTAGGTACTAGACAAAAAAAAATTACTTAACGTTTTTATTTCGGAAATACATATAATACATATATAAACGTTCATGACCTAGACGGGATTCGAACTGGCGACCTCTGGAGTGACACGCGGACTAACCGCCACGTCACCAACTGAGCCGTCCGTCATTTTATCGCCCATGTATTTAAATAAAAACATCAATTTAAACATAGTCGTAATGTTCAACGTTACGAATTGTGCAATATATTTATCAACGAGACAATTCCTTTTTTTTTTTTTTGTTAACGCGGGGAAACGCATTTACGCGCCTTCACTGACCCTGGGTGGGGGTCCAGTGGTGTGTGGATCTCGCGGCACCTGATAGTGCCGAAAACCCACAAAAATCACCGCGAGTGCCATCAGTGCCTCCCTTGGTATGGTGCCCCAGAACAACAATTCATAAGAGCACCTCGACGGCTAATCAGCCCCCTAAGGGACCAACTCCACCTCCACAGATGGGGTTGCCCCACACTACAGGACAACCCAGGGTGAGGTTCCCATCCTCGCCCCTTGCCCCTCATATAAGAAGTCCCAGGCTACAGAGCCCCACCGCCACTACAACCATGGTGGGGATCGAGACAATTCCTAAGATAGCCCTCCTAAGGAATTACTTCGCAGGCTTCACAATTGTCTACTTTGCAAATCAGCTCTAGCAAATATTTAAGTACTCTGTGTTTATTTAAACATTATTTTGAAATTCAGGAACTATATCCATAGTGCAATAATGACCTTAAATAAAAACTACATCAATATTTCAATTAATAAAATGATCCACAAGATTTTTTTAATCTATGTAAAAAAAATACGGGGTTATGATAAGGAAATATGTTATAAGTTCCCATCAGCAACGTGTGTCAGCTCGGTAGACAGGCATGCACAATGAAATGGAGCTCCGCATTAGCTTAGCTCCACTTTTCTGTGGTACCTGGCTACACACTGGACATAGCAGCTATACGACGTTACAAGTGTGAGCTACTAAACACAGGTCAATGTTACTTGATAGCTTTTAATTTTCACTACAATAGGCAAATGATTCCCTTATAATATAAATATGATTAGGAATAACCTAATTATTATTTTACAAATCACACTTTGGTGCTAATCTATCAGTATTATCATTTTTTTGTAAACCACTACAAATCATAACTTAAATAAAAAATATATTGTTTATACTATTTCCATATTTTTTTTCTACAAATCACTTGAATCAATTATATACATACTACCAAAATAAGGAAACTAATACTTAGACCAACTCAAGTTGGTCTGACAGTATTCGTAAAACAGTATAAATTAATAATAAGCAATAAGTAATCCGCCGTCGACGTCCTCTACGTCTATGTGTTTCCGAGTCGATCAGCCATCGATAAGCTGATGGAATAACAATCCCAGTCCAGTAGCCGCTTCGAGATGAATGCGAGTGGTAGGGGATAACATGTTACAACTTTCATTCTGAAGGTGTGATAATGATGCTTGCAAAAAAGTATATCAACTGAATTTGCTTCACAAGTTTTATGCGAGTCTGAGCTATGAAATCACGCTCACAATCCTTCTTTTTCTTAAATAAAACTTTTAGTTTTCATTATTTTAATTCGATATAAATGTATTAACGATTTGGAGTAAACAAACGCCAGGCGTCGTATAATCAAGGAGGAGAGAGCTAAGGCGCTAAGCGTCGCGCCACTTGCTCGATAATTAGATGTAATCAGATATTTTCAGTAAACCCTCCCCTGCCCCTCGACTATGCACTCCCCTTTAATGAAATACCCCTACTTGTAGTTTACGATAGATATTAAGTTTTATTTACTCTTAAAAAGGGTAGTAGAAATGGTTTTAAATTGGACTTCGTAGTATAAAAATCTGACTATTGACTAAAATGTTTATTTTGCAAGTTCTTTTGTTCGTTCATCCGTATGCATTGCATTTTAAAGTCTACGGGTTAAACATTCATGTGTAAGTAAGAGGTATTTACAATTAATAAATAAATAGGTAGTGCCATGCGACATTGCCGCAGAATTGGGCCGGCACAACAGGGCGGGCCGCTCAGATGATACCGTCGTAATGGGTCGCATTTCGTGCAGTTTACGAGTAGCCGATGGCCCGTTGAAGGGGAGGAGAAAAGAAGGACAACGCATTTGCAAAACTGTTATGCGAATTTTTATGGGTGTTAGTTATCAAAACGCTCCGATTGCTCGTATGACCCCGATGGTATATAAAAAAGAAGTCTTACTCGAATATGGAAAACCAACTTGTCAACAAAGTAATCAACTATTGATGCCAGAATGATGATGATTGCGTCTTTACACAGACAAAACCGTATTTGTAAAATATGAAGTCGTAACTGAAATTTTCACTTATGCAGAAAAATGTTAATTTAAGTCTGTTTTATAAGTTAAAAATTTCACACAATATTTTTGGAATTAAGAATATAAGAAAATAAAAGTTATTTCAACGGATTGTACTGAATATAATCTGTACTGACTACTACAAATTAAAAAAGACAATTTGTCTTTTTGTTATTTTTTCAAAGTTCTTAAAATATATCAATTAAATTAAGCATTTCACAATATTCGTTAGAAAATTTATTTGTAAAAGTTTGCAAAATTTTCGAGCTATTTTCATTTTATCATCGACAACTACGTGAGTGCGAGGACAAATGTTAGGGCCCGCTCTCATGGTAACCCGCTAACCAGACGGCTACCCCAAAACGCCCCAACCCCACCCGAATGTCGCCTCGATTCCGTCTTACACGCGTTTATCTTTTTAATTGCGCCTCCCTCCTGGCCGCTTGTTACTCGCTTGTTAGATTTATCGGCATCCTCTTATACTTATTATTGTATCTCGTTGCTCCATACTGGCGGACATCTGTGAGAATGCGCACTGGCTAATTATTAGAATATAAGAGTGCTATTTGAAAACCTACTTTTTGCTGGGAGGATACATCTCGCTCACTTGATACCGCCGTAAAGTGATATATACGGCGTCGCGTTTCGTTCGGTTTGTGAGTAGCCGGTGGTCCATTGGGGCGAGGTGAAAATGAGGGCAACGCATTGGCATAGTAAGTATGCTGATGTTCATGAGCTTCGATAGTCGTAGTAGGGCTCCGATCACTCGTTTTCCCCTATACTGTAATAAAAATTACTGATTGTGTCAGCTTGAGTCAGCACGACTGGTATTAGTGGTTGAAACTACTGTCAGTAAGAGGCCATACTGTGTGCTTCGGAATTACTGCAGCGAAGGCGAATTAGGACGGCGCGACCAGAAATACTGCCTCAGAAAATAACGCGTAAAATATCGAAGTGTCTGTGGCTTTTCGGTGGACCATTAGAGGTGGTAGGGAATTAGGACAATACACTTTTTATTCAATTTGCCTATTCGGAGTCAGAATCGGTCACTGAATATGCTCTGTCATTTTTTACGATGTCTTACAATACACCCTGTATTTACATGCGCAGTACATAATGCCAACACTGTCAGCAGTCATTAAAGGGCTCATACTGCTCGTTTTACATTATACAATTAAGAAAGTGGTGTTGAAAAATATGTCTATTTTAACCATTTAAAGCCAATCTGCAATTTTTTTAGCTGGACCCATTGGACTATTATATTATAAAAAACTACTTTCTTACCTCGAGACATCTGTCACACGTAGTACGCTTTCAGACAATCGTTAAATCAAAATTCATACAACATAAAATATGCAAGAAAAATATTAAATTCCAGTAATATGGATCTACAAAATCAGACTCATTAAACATCCTGCCCACTTAAAACGGCGATATCAACAACAATCATGTTTAAAATACCAAAATAATGTTAATTTTCCAGAATGATCTTTAAAAATACGTCTGAAACATTTAGCGCAAGTATGTATAAGAATTTGCATATTTTTTCCGTGGAGAGCAAATGTAGTTTTGTATGAAACATTGCAGCAGAATCGGGCCGGCACGACCGGGGAGGTACCTCTCTCTCATACTATAACGTCTTTGTGAGATCCCGTAGACCTGTGGGAAGTGGTCACAGAAGCAAAATCAGTGGTAAATGGCACAGGATCAATGTAACATTTATAACCAATGAGAAAATGTAAAAAGTGTACACATTTTGAATCTTATCTTTTATAGTTATATTTATATTTTATTATTATTTATTTTACTCTATATATTATCTTTGACGATCGGCTGGCTTGGTTGGTAACGTAGCGGCTAGGCCGCGTGTTACGCCAGAGGTCCCGGGTTCTAATCCCGCCTAGCTCATGGATGTTTATATATGTATTATATGTATATCTGTAATAAACTCCGGGGCACCTCACCGAGGGCGGCACTGATGGCACTCGCGGTGGTTTATGTGGGTATTCGGCATTATCATGTGCCGCGAGTCCCACACACCACTCACAAATCGTTCGTAACGCAACAGCAAAGCTATTAATTTACGCCGGCATCACGTCATCCGGAAGCCTTGATCGTGAAGACCCATTTCCGAAGCAATACAGCATGGCACTGCCTCTTATTATAAGTTTCTTTATTGCAGCCACACTCGGAATCTACAAGTAGAAACAAGACTAAACACAATGAACTGGAATACTTACCATCGACTCGACGTGATCCACTCCTTCTTAGATACGCTGGAGTGTGACTATCCATCGCTTTGCACGTCCGGAGCCATCGGCACTTCACTGGAAGGGCGTGACTTAAAGGTAAACGGGTTTTGTAGGAGTAGAGATAAATTTTACCTGCGAATTGGGCTGGCTCGTCCGGGGAGGTACTTTTCGCACACATGATACCTAAAAAGTAAAACTTCTTTAGCGTTAGGCAGGTTAAAACATTAGGAGGCCGCGTCAGCAAACATGCCATACGTATCACGAGTGCCAGTACGTAGCTGCCACGAGTTACGTGCTACCACTCCTAGGTATAGCATTTTGAGATAGTTTTAAGCGTTCCCTTCTATCAGACAATCAAATTGAGTTAGTGTTAGCAAACATACTAAACTTGTCACGTAGCAGCCACGAACTACGTGCTAATACTGCTACAAGGAACATTTTCTCGTAGTTTTAAGTTTTCACTTCTATCGTCCGTCCCTATTACAGCCTGTTGAATTTTTCATACTATAGAAAAGCATCTCTTGACTGCCTGATGTCCATCAAGATCCGAATATGTTGACGCGATGCACTCCAGCAACCACATCTCAAAGTGGGACGTAGGCTAATCACAAGCCACACTAAATGTGGCAGCTTTGGCCACATTGGAGAGGAAAAGAGGAAGGTGTTGCTTTCCTTATCTGAATGTCAGCATTAATGTGGATGACAATTGTCTTCGGTAGTCGTTAAAATGATCCGATTCCTCGTTTATCCTATACAACAAAATAAACAAAGGAAGACTAATTTAGGAGCAATGAGCATTTTTGGGTGAGCAAAAGTCATCGAACGCTACGCCGTTTTCAGATTTGACTTCTATCGGCAACGGCAACAGCAGTCTTTAAAACTGCCTTTTTTTACAAAGTTTGTTCGTGTCTTATTTGAGAAAAAGTATATTAGATTTCCTTAAAAATTTAGTTTCACCTTTCTTCAGGTACTGAAAATATCGAACAGCAATTCCACAAACCGCGCAGTGTGGATGGACGCCGGTTTCCACGCCAGAGAGTGGATCGCGCCCGCAGTGAACACTTACATCGCCAACTACCTGGTCAAGAACTTTTACAACCTACCCTCGAGTATGTCTAACAAAAATTGGTGAGGTGATACAGATTCAAACCTAAGAAAATACATTTTGTAGTACAGTATTAACGAATAGTCAGCACCTAAACGGTCGGTAGTCCGGCCGACACGTCGAGCAAAGGAATTTAGTCCTTAATACCTTATATTATAAGTATTTATGTGTCATGTTCAAATCCGTAAAAAATACAAAAGAAGTAACAAACGCAAAAGTCTCTGACGATTCTTCTCTTCACCCCCTATTGCATCCCTTCAGAGGTTGAATTTCTAAAAATCCTTTCTTAGTACTCACTTATATACTCATTAACGGAGTCACTGTATAAAATTTGACGTTTCTAGGTTCTAGTTTCTGCTGTGCGTTGATGTGTTTTCCTTTTATATAACACTAAGAATCCGCATCGGCTTGGTTTGTGAATAACATAGGCCAAGTTACACAGCAGGTACTTAAGGTTTCACATTTTCCTGGAATTGCCCTATCCATGGGTGAAAGCCACGTAAAAATTGGATGATGAAAATTATGAGAAGATGATTCTGAGAAAATCGATCACATAAATACAGATTTCAATGTAGTTAATTTTATTTCAGGTACTTTCTGCCTGTAACAAATCCAGATGGCTACGAATATTCTCACACCACTGATCGCATGTGGAGGAAAAATAGAGCCCTGTGGAGGGGAAAGTGCGTTGGTGTAGACTTGAATAGGAATTTTAGGTTTGTTTCCAATTACGCACGTATCAGTCAGACTACAATCGCGAGTTTTGTGCGGTTTGTGTAAATTTCTCGGGAAACCCAATTCGAGGAGATGAACAAATGCCAAACAATCTGTTTTTCTTTCTTCCGGACCTGAACTTATGCTGTGGAAGCGAAGGGATGTCCAATACAGCTTCATGGGATTTCTATGAGACCTTGTCTGACAATCGGCCTAGTCAATTTGGGGTCTAAAGAGGTCCAACACCACATTTGTATTCTGGTATTCCTTGGCAGATATCGAAGGTGTCTGTATTGGGCTTCTGAAATTGTAGAAAGATAGGATATTCCATTTATCTATGCTAATACATTTATGCATCATAAAAAAGAAATCCACAAAAGCTAGGTCTGTCTTTTAGGGAACCCATATGATAAATATCGCAGAATTCTTAGTTTCAAGTTATTATAATTTTTGATTTCAGCTTCGGCTGGGGTGGCCAGGGCTCATCGGATTCTCCTACTCATGCACACTATAGAGGACCCGCCCCTTTTTCAGAACCTGAATCCTGCGCACTAAAAGTAAGTTTGTTATCTACTAGCGATCTCTTTTTTGTTAACGCAGAGGAATGCAGTTACGCATGATACTTAGGGGCCTGGGTGGCACACCTAGGCCGTATGTCGGGCTCGAAATCTGGGTTTTCTACCTACTAAACCCCTGCGGGTAGCGTCCAGCCGCTATAAGTGTAGGGTCCCGGGACCAGGCAGGCGACAGGGCTCTTACAGAGACAGGCTGGCCCCAGCGAAGGGGAATGGCTTTCTTCCTTTAGGGACCGTCCAGCCGGGACCAGGTTACCATCCCGGCTCAGGCACGGGCACGGGGGTACTATTATTGCTGGAAGCGCAAGATATAGTGCCTCCTTCTGGAAGATGACTGTTTCGCAAAAGGAAGCCATCGCCTCGCAGGACTCGTGTCTACTAGCAATCTGCCCTATTCAAGACCAATCACCAAAACCTATACAAGGGTGATCACCGCATAAAAATCTGTTTAGTAGATTTTGGAAAAATCACGATCACTTACAGGCAGACAGATATTGGGTACTTTGTTTAGTTTATAATAAGATTGACAACACTCTGATATTGATTAGGCACTTTAACATTAGCACTCTTTTGTTATGTATGCAGCTACTTCTGTAATAAAGAATGAAAAAATGACACCACAAAGAAAATTGCTCTTGCTAAAATTACCAAAGCTTTTGTGGTGTCAGTATAATATGGGGTACCGTGTCACCATGCCACCATAGATAACAGATAATTAAATCAGACTTAGCCACAGGTACAGATCAGTGGCTATGTCAGACTCTCATATTTCATTTAATTTTCATTCATATATTATAGTTGAATGACTGCACTATATATTTGAAAACCATAAACATTTAACTGTCAGATTATTAGCGGTACTACACATAATGTGATATTTTAGTTCCTTTGGGAATGTAGGTAGCACGGGTGTCCATTCAAATTGTGCCAATGATGGACTGTGGAATCATTAGTCCATTAGATTCATGTCAATGAACATAGCCAAGTTCATAATTATTTCAGAGTAAGAAGGCCAAACTACTCGTAATTACTTCTAGTAGGATAAGATTAGCACAGTATTTACCATACGCGGGTTACTTAAAAGAGACAGTAAGATCTTGAGTCATACTGCATTGCAGCTGAGATGGGCCGGCACGCACACGATACCGCCACACTACGCACACACAACAATGGGATTAGGTTTATTCACGAAAAACTCTCGGCAAGAACCTCGACCACGAGTTCCCACAGGGCATCGTCGGCTGGGGCTGTCGCTACAGCCCACGATACCGCATGGTACACGCGAATCAACCTCACCGCGACGACCCTCTGGGTAGAGCGCAGATGGGCCTTATTTCTCGTAGTGAGACGATCCGTCCAAACCAGAGCATCGTACGTTGCCATACTTCGACAGACATCGGAGTACAGCTCTCGAGGGCATCGATCGGCGACCGGTGTGCTCGGAACCCGAACTGTGACACCGAGAATCCGGGTCCCGAGCTCCAGATGCTGAACGAGACGGGAGTCCACAATCCGTTCTAAAGCCTTCCCAGTCTCGTTCAGCAGCACCACCGGTATGAAGACGTACCAACCCAATAGTGTCCAATTCGGCTGCCTTGCCTCTTACAAAACAAAATATATTTATGATGTATTACTTACACAAGTAAACTTATACTTATGTAAAATAATGTCAGGGTAAATATAATCCGGCGTCATTTAGGTGTAAATTGCAGTTGATGCCAGAATCGTGTCATCGGCCCTGGCAGCCGAGATTAAATGGCAAACAGGTTTCACTCGTAAATCAATTGCACTGCGCCGGTTTTGTATTCTGTTGCATTTAATGTATGCAGTAGCCGTTTTTAAATTACTATCGTACCTTATTAAGTTTTTTTTCTTTTTTTTATAGCCTTAGGGGGAAAATCAGCAGTCGGATCCTTTTACTACCTTAAAAGTTTGCGTTCCCTCCTTGACATCATCTCCCAATGGGATACACGACTCCCAAAAATTTGACAGATGCAACAGTTTAGCCATTCACACCGGGGTTTAACCGCCGCCCAGTCGCTAACGCGGTGGTCGCGGGTTCGTATCCCGCCTAGGTCATTCATATTTATATTTGTATTATTTGTATTTCTCTAATAATAATAAATATATAAAAAATATGAATTATATTTCCGTTGTCTAGTACATGTAACACAAGTCCTTACGGTACTTAACAAAGGACTGGGAACGTGGTGTGATAAGTCCACAGATATTATTATTATAAAGTGATTGTATGATGAAGAGTTTTTATTAATAATATTGGGAGTTAAACGAGAAATTGGAGCCTTTTGGCGACTACCAACGCCTATCGACCGCATTATTGTCATCCAAATGAGTTGTGTTTCCTTCCTCTGCCCCTCTATTGGGCCATCAGCTATACACAATACGTGACTGTCTATGCTGTCGTGTTAATAGTGGTTTGCTATTTTCCGGTTTGCTACTGCCGGTGTCCTGATGGTTATAGTTGTCGTTGGTTATCAAGAAGCCTCTGCCTGCTATAAACGACCACAATCTGTTTCATATTTTCAGGACATACTTCAGGACAGAGGGATTCCTTTCCATGTGTACATCACTTTCCACAGCTACGGACAAGTTATCCTGTTCCCTTTCGCATATAGAGACGAGGTTTGTCCGGACTACGTCCGTCTGTTGGAAGGGGCTACTGTCATGTCGAAGGTAACCAATACAATCAATCATTGTTCGTTTTTCGTACAACTTTTCTTCGTAAATCATGTTGCTTTAGAAAAAAAATCATAAAAATAAAAAATTTGTCACATTTATTCATTCATTTATATATGCAAAGGTACATTATTGTGACTACTCAATCGCATATAAGTCTATATCTTATATATAAAATTCTCGTGTCACTGTGTTAGTTACCTTATTCTCCGAAACGGCTTCACCGATGCTTACCTAATTTTATGTGCATACTCAGCAGATGAAGACAAAAAAATTATTTAATTATAGTTTGGCGATGGCAGATAGCGTCAGCCATCGCAATTATATCCATCCCCGCCATCGCCAAAAGAAAAAAGAGTGACATTTCTTCAACACAGAGCACATTAAGCCTTACAGTCAAAGATGAGAGATATACTTTTTTATAACATATTTAAGTTTCAATTGTTACAAGCAACTCGTAGCATAAAAGACTCTTGCATTAGTGATTGAATGACTGACAGACAACGCACAACCAATACTGCTGTACCTAAAGCTTGAAATTTTTTACAGACGTTACTTTCATGGTGTGAGTGAGCACTAAGAAGGTATTTTCAGATATCATTCCCGTAAGGGGGCCAAATATAGGGGGTGAAGTTATTCATTTGGAATTCCACCATCTTCCTCACATTCCACTGTGTTCGCGATGATTCTTACAAAATGTATAAATGCTTAAGTTTTCTATTTTTAGTTGTGAGTTTGTCGCTTATTTCGGTTTCACGTGCATATCCATTTACGCACCGCCTCCGGACCTTGCGGGAGAAGAGCAAAATACCTGGATGTTTGTCGGACTTGCGGATGAACCAATTACCCACTGGATCTACCTGGGTACTATCAGCTGCCTATACCTTGCTCCGGATCTGTTAGCAACAGGACACCTAAACGACGGCCAATCCCTGATAAGATACCGGATGCCTCCAAAAGGGAACAGTTCATCGCTATAAGCTCATGACGATACAAATTTCAGGCAATTTACGACACAAGCGGTAAAATATATAAAGTCGGCACTTCGAGGGACGTGATGTACGGCGCGGCCGGCACCAGCAACGACTGGTGTTACGGGACCGTCGGCATCCCCTACTGCTACCTGCTGGAGTTGAGGAGCAAGGAGCACAAGTTCCAGCTGCCCAATGAGGAGATTATAGAAACTGGAGAGGAGATTTTGAACGGAATCAAAGCTTTGATGGACTACGTTGATAGGGAAAATGATTCTCCGTAAGTTCTGCGAAACCTCTGGTGTCGCGGATGTCTATGGGCTTTGGTGGTCACTTCCTTACAAGTGGCCCAACTGCTCGTTTACCGCCTATACTATGTTATGTTTGCTATGCTATGTTTATTAGGAAGGGGTAGTTCCATGCTGCACTCGAGAAGATAGTGCCATGCATGGGGCATGACACTACATCCTCCTATGCAACGGAATTGGACCGGCACGCCCGGGGAAGCACATCTCGCTGACAGGTTTGTGAGTAGCCGGTGGCCTATTGGGGGATGATTGGAGGGCAACGCATCTGCGTAAGAATCGTGCGTCGGAGTCCATGGGCGTCGGAGGCTTCTATAGCCCCATTATGCTTTAAAAAATGGTATAAAAATGTTATATGGTTGTTTTTTATATTTTACTCATTCTATTACTAGAAGAGTAGGTGGTAGTGTTGCTGCATTGCAGTGTAATTTTGCCGGCACGACCTGGGGTGTTCTGCCCACATGATACCACCGGTAGACGGTGGTCCATTGGAGGGGAGGAGGAAAAAGAGCAACGCATTGGATTAATAATTGTACGAACGTTCACGGCAGTCGGTACTTGTAAAAAGGCTCCGATTGTTCGTTACGATATAAAAAATGTCGTTTCGGTGTATGTCCGTGATAGACACCGACATTTAGACACGAACAGAACTGATTTTGATTAGATTTGGCATAAGGTCTCACTTAAAACATTGGCTATATTTTATTTCGCTTATAACAGCTACAGCAAGGCGTGGTCGAGTCCACTTGTAATACATGTATCAGTCTTGTGTCACAATACTTGCCCGGGCTAACCACCGAAACAAGTATGTTTCGATGTAGCCGATATTTTAAGTACTACTAAATTTGAAGTAGTTTCCATTAATTTATTGTACTTCAAATATTGGCTATGTTTTATCTCGATTAATGACCACGATTTTTTTACCACTCCTAGGCGCGACCCGGTCAGCTAGTACATACTTGCCTCTATTATAGAAAGCCCCCTTATATTCGTGCACACCGCCCAGTTTTAGGTTACAGCGACCGGCAGAGGCCTTCACATAGAAGAAAACTATCACATTTAATCTGTGTAGGGGAACACAGCAGATTTACTAAGGGCATAGATATTTATTTTTTTATATAGATCAGGGGCAAACGACTACCGATGCCCATGAACATCCACATAATTATTATGATCAAGACCAACCTTTATAAAAGAAAAAAAATTTAATGGCATGACAATGAAGACATTTAAAATGTTTTAGAACTGTCAACGGAGACTCCGTGACAATATTATAAAGTATGAAAAAACTAAATTTCAAGTTACGAAAATGGATAAAGTAAAAACGTACGCAAAAACAAACGTCCTGGTTTAAATAGTGTTTGTGGATATGGAAAAATTGGATTCGCAATACACGCAAGTTTGGGAGTTGAAGTTGAATGATAATACGCAAAGACATTTCGTAAAGAATTTGGATACCAAAGGAAGTAAGTGTTGTTACCCAATCGCGTTAGAAGGAGTGCTATTATTTCTTCGAATTCCCAGTTAAGGTTTTGAGTCAAGTGAAGACTCTGGCGGAGTTTGATGGTTTTGTTAATTACAGTTAGCGGGATATAATCTAATCACATGCAATTCTGACAGCTGGTCATAAAGTAAGGGTGTTTAAATCCAGAATTTTGTATCACAGATAGAATAGAGGATTCCGTTAGTGTGACTAAAAGGTTTAGTTTATGTGGTAATTTTTGCTGCCGGAGATGGATCCTCTGCCCCCTATTCAATTGCGACTACTGTATGATTATAACAGCATACTTTAGACTGTCGATGTAAACAGCTAGCATCGCCCGCTTTTAGTCGTAATGTCGTGGTATATAGCTAGCATCGCCCGCTTTTAGTCGTAATGTCGTGGTATATAGCCTTATACCCTTCCTCAATAAATGGACTGTTGAACACAAAAATATTTCTTCCATTCAGGCCAGATGTTACTGAGACTTGCGCGTTCAAGCAAACATTCTTCAGCTTTATATTATTAGTATAGATATACCTAAAGCTTCGGTACATTTGGATGTTTATTTCTAAAATATGTGCTAAATCACATCTCATCAGTGTAAGGTATTTTATTCCGCCGGGAAGTGCTTCACGCACTGTCACCGGTCTTGGGCGGGATCCGGATGTGGGGCTTCAGCATTCACCGGACCCACTAAGACCCCGTGGGCGCCGTCCGCCTCTACTGAGGCGCCCCTGACACAGTCAATATATCTGAAAACATAAAACTAAAATATTTTAATTCTACTTTAATTTTGAAGCAATTCACATTTGGAACGAGGATTGTGGCAGCATGGATGTGATGGTAGAAGGGAACTGTATCGCGGCGCTGGAGGGCATGCTCTGCGACCGCGGCATACCCTACACCGTGACTATAGGAGATGTTAACTCCGCCATAAAGCGAGAACAGAGCACTAGGAACAAGGATACACGTAAACGTAAATATCCAAATTTGTAGTAATAGGTAGTGCCATGCTGCAAGCCAAATTGGGCCAGCATTGTGAACATTGTTCTTTTCTAAGCTGAAACTTAAAGTGCTGTACCAATTAAACTTAAATTTTGTATTTTTTTTTTAATTTGTATATTATTTCATTACTTACAAAAGTGTTACAACTTAATTCCTCACCGAACTTTAACGTTTTATGGCAAGACGCTTTCTTTTTACACAACGTTACAAATAGTGTCAGTATACAATTGAGAATTGCTCAATTACACATTTTTTACGGTCAAAGAAAAAGCAACATTTTCAATTCACGTACTTATGTAATCAAGCAAGTAAATAAAGTAGAATTCTAAACTTTAGCCAACAAAATTTCGTTGGTGAAATTTTGGTATTAATAAATGAATCATAGGTAAATAAAAAAGATTAACAGGTACGATGGAGTTACAAAATAAATAAAAGCACCTAAATACATTTATCGACAAACAATAACGTTATTAGTTAATGCCTTATTAACGGTGAAAAATAACCAATTTAGATAATGTCAAGGGCTTATGAGACGTTAATGAACGTTATATAAATAGTAGAAAATTTACCTTTTAATACAGTTTTAAAACCCTGTCCTACAAGAACGTACATGTTAACATGAATGTCCGATAAAGTGTAAGAAGTTTAGTGTTTAAATAATTATAAAAGAATACCAATATTAATAGTGTCGGTGGAGTGTTTCGGAAAACGAAATTGGGAACCCATAACATTCCCTTTGTAAACAAATGAGTGAGTATAAAAGTAGGGACCGAATTTCATTGTCAAGTCATCTAGAGGTTTACATTTGTGTTGTCGTTGTGGTAATTTGCTTTCTCAGCTATGATAGCCGCGACACGCGGCTGTATGTTTCTCCATAAAAACAAATACGATTGTTTCATTAAGTGTTCTATGCTGTGTTTATTGGATAAGCTTCGACGTCGGTATATGAACGTGAAAAGGCACTCAATGTTTCACACGATTCCGTAAGACCGTGGGCTTTCTATATTTGCTTATGGAGTAAATTAAAAACAATATCATCATTTGTTTAACAATTCCGTGATTGATCTTCTTGTTTACTGCAGATGTAAAAATGGATTGGAAGAGCTATCACCGTCTCGATACAATTTATGATTTTCTGAAGGAGTTGGCAGCGCAGTATCCGTACTTGTGTTCCGTTATGTCTATTGGCACATCCACGGAGGGCAGAGATATATTGGTAACAACCTATTATTAAATATTTGTCATTATATTAATACGTGAAACAAGAGCTTCGGACCACTTTTTACGAAAATGGCGCAATTTTTGAATATGAAATTTGGCACATTTATAGTTTATATGTAGGAGAAGCGCAGCTCGCTAATATTTTTACATAATATTTATTTAATTATATTGAATCTTCTGTAACATGCAATTTGTGACACTGACAAATACATTACGACTTTACTTTTATTTATATATCTATAAAAACATTTTACAGGCAAGATGTATTCAAAGCACAATGTATTTATTTTCATAATTATGATAGAGTTCCGATCTCTGGGCGATCACTATCTATTATTATTATTACTATGCTACCGACTGATGTCTTGGTTAAGCCGCTAGATACAAGTGGCTCGTGGCCGTGGCCTGTGTCGCTCTACGCGTGAGGCCTATGTCCCGCAGTGGACGTCGCCCGGCTGATGTCGATGATTATCCTCAGGTATTGAAAGTGACAAACGGCAACAGCAACAATGATGGCGTGTGGATAGACGGCTCCATCCACGCCCGGGAGTGGATCACTGTGTCCGTGGTCACGTACATGGCCGACCAGCTCATCAGGAACTTCCACAAGCTACCCAACAGCGTCACTTGTAAAGATTGGTGAGATCTTTAGACACTGCGCTATCAGTGTATTTGAATTTCATCTATACATTTGTATAAATATAAATTTTATG
>JAFELO010000386.1:289903-324344 GCA_017140195.1 Eumaeus atala | reverse complement strand
CCAGCAGTGGGCCGATAAGGGCGGGTAATGATGATGATGATGATGAAAAATTTTATATCTCATGAAAATATAACCATGATTCTAAAAAATCTTCAACTCTTCACATATTTTTTGAAACTGTAAGAAGGGTGACTATCACGACAATACACTTGTATACTTTACCGCGGTATTATGCGAGACAGAGGTACCACCCCTGCCGTGCCGGGTAGATTCGATTGCAATGCAACAACAGTACGCCCCTAGAGAACCGTGGTTATCAATTTGTTATCATAAAAAGTGGGATCTATAGTTCATGGCGGATGTTAAATAATAAAATGAATATTGACTTATGTTTATTTGGTTGCAACCATCTTGAATGACAACTCCATGCCGACTGATTTACGCACATCAAACTTTCGCTGGCACCAACATTAAATAGTTACCTGTGTGTCTCCTACACAAAATAAGTATCGATTCATATGAAATAGCCTACCAAAACTTGCTACACATTCGAAAACAAATTCGAATCCTCAGATTACATAAAAACCCGTGAAAATTATTTAACAATTATCATACAAGATGTAACAATGTGTAAAAAGAAAACTCTTTGTTTCATTTCCTTGTTCGGTTGTAAAAGAAAGGGGTAGCGTAGACCATTTGCATTCGTTAAAAATGCTAGAATTCTTTGTGTTGTGTTCACAGTGTGTAAGCGACGTGTAGTGCGCCCACCACCTCTGTCACTTAATGGTTTAAAAAAAATACAATATTTCTAGATTATTAATTTTCCAAGGTATCACTGCACTGGTTTCCATAGTTTTATACCCATAGAAAGGTCATGGACAGGATGCCTATAGAAGGTTAGTTTTTGAGCCTCTGAATCAGTACATTGGAAAACAGAAATCCTGACTATGGACTAATCACACCACGTTATCTTAGCCCCATACTAAACACAGTGTTTACTACAGCTACTAGATGACGTAAATGTATTTAATATTTTTTTATAAATTTAAAAAATGTTATAAATGTAAGATTCTTATTAAGGAAATCCATATTATACACATATAAACATCAGTGGCGTGGGCGGGATACGAAGCCGAACCGTTGACACACATATAACCGCCACGTTAATAACTGAGACAATCGGTCATCGTAACTTTAATGTTACAAGTGGCACTTCCCTTATCAAGATTAATCTATCACCTCATACATTGAATACCACTCTGTTCAGGCTGTACAAGGACTCAAACAGATCAGCACACATACATACATACGCTCGAAGATCATTACCCTACGTGTGAGGTAGTCGGGCAAATAATAACATACCTAGTATGTGTCAAGCAGCTGGTGATGAAAATAAATTCATTAAGATAACATACAAACTCTTAAAAGATTAAAAAAATATATCAAAAGATTAAAAAACGAATGAAATATTTGCAATTAGCGAAAGTATCTGAATTCATAGCGCGCAGTAAACAATCGGAGCGGGCGCCTTCGAAGACGTGCCAGTCCGCTACATTGGTTCGAAGGGATTTTTTGCAGTTTGAAAAATAGCTCCGCCGCGAGAGGGTTGAACCCAAACATTTTAATGCCATTTGCTAGATTGCGTCTTGCATTTTTCCTGCCTTTAGTACCACGCTAATCCGCGAAGAACCGGGATTATTGGGACAAAAGTATTAACGTTTTAGTGTGATTTCGATGTCCCTGGAATTAGCGAGAGTTTTTTTTATACTTAACCCTTTCTTAGATTTCAGGATGGGGGATTATGAGATTCGTTCTCAAATCCGCGCTCCATCTTCTAAAGTAATTAACAATTTATGACTTTCAGTTAATGGCGGGTCGTTAATATTGATAACGCGGAAAGTTTTTCTTGAGACCTTTTGTTAAGCTATTAGTAAGAGGTAGTGTCATTCCAAATTGCAGCCAAATTGGGTCTACACAACCGAGCTACCGTCGATCACATGGCACCGCCGTAAAGTGACACGGGATGGTAGGAGGAGAGGATGGCAACGCATCTGGATGACAATAATGCGAATGTCTATGGGACTACCGTTTTCGGATTTCCCGTTTGCTCCCTTAAAGTATACAATAAAAGGTCTTACTGAAAGTATTTCCGCCCTAGCGTTTTACTGTAGACGTTTATAAAATTAAATAGGACTTGATGATCTCGACCACAGAATTTCAATCTTATATAATGCTCTTATTTATAATCTCAAATGTTCCTTAAATATTAGCAAAGTATCAATGTAATATCCGTTAATTACTTAGTGAAAAAGAAACTGAAGTGCATTTTCTTAACACTCTGGGATGACTTTGAAATCATAAAAGTTAAGTAAGTTGTTACAATAAAACTACTTTCACGGATTCTATCGTTGTTTATTTAATTATTTAATCAAGGAGGACAGTCCAGCCGTGACCATGGTTGCTGAACAGCTATGAATTTACGCTAAAAGTAATTAGTAACATTCGCATAAACTTAAGACATTAGCTAATGTATTTTAAGTACCGTAAATTATAAAATAGTGGATGGCTGTACATTAAGAAGGTTAGTTAGGACCAGTTAGGTACATTAATGAATTTTAAGAAAAAAATATCGATGTAGGAATATACTCAACTTGTATAATATCGCAGTAGAGTTGAAATTGTAACTTTAGAATACTTACGGAAGTTGAAGATTGATAATTTATAATTGATATTATAAGCGTCAATCGGTACCCCCTTGGAACTAACAAAAGACAGATGCCCTCCGTACATCATAAGGTTAATAAGGGGCTCGGGAACTAACGATGCCTCTTTGTCAACGCGCTCTAACCCGTCCGCCATGTTTGGCCGCCATGTTGGATTTCAATCTGCTTAACACTTAATGAATTCGCGTCTATTGATTTTGTTTAACCCCTTTTTGTTTAGCTTAATTAACCTTTGGTGTACGAAACTACCTTAGACAAATAAGAGATTGGAAGTTGCTTAAGCGTAATGCCATTAGCGAAGTTATAAAGAGATCGGCCCGTAGCTACATCAACTTTAATGTAAAATTAACACATTTTATATTTCATCAATATTTTATCTTACAATATACTGACTGGTATGTGCTTGAAAGTACAATGCCCGGAGGCCTCGTAATGTTAATAGAACAGATAATGTATATGAGACTAGATAATGGGAATAAGAAATAACTCGCCTACATGTGATTACTTTCTAAGCTCCTTTCCTTATGATGCGATCGACGTGTTGTATTGGGCGACCTCTCACGTGAAAATTGCAAATAAAAGTAAAAAACGATACAGTCGCAACAACGAGAACAACAACACATCGTCACGCCAGATCCCCAATTAGCCAATTAAATTACTTCACAATATAGACGCACACTTAAAATAAACACGCTCTAATTGTAAAGGTTGAAATATATTTTTTCACTGTATAGATAAGGGGACAGTCTTCTTATGACCTTCGTACCCAAGTCACTGACCTAGTCAAAGTAGAAAAACCGTTTGTCACATGTACTTATTATGATAATGGAGTTGTCTTTTATTGATGATTAAGGACCGACGTACAGTCGGACACAATGAATTCGAACAATACTAAATAATAATATAAATATTATTATTATTACTATTATTATGTCAAAAATATGTGAGCCATTAACATTTATCAGTAAGCCCACCATCGCCCTTTTTAGGTCAAAAATAGCCTCATATACGAATTCAGTGTCTGTTTAAGGACATGGTACTTGAAGTAACGTCGGCGTCAACATAACGATACCATTAAAAGGGTTTGGGATCGCCTCGACCTACGCCCAGGAGATAAAACTAATTTTAGAATTCCGCGTAACTATCGCGTAAATTAAAAAGGAACCTTTAATGCTAACAGTGAATGGGCATAGGGAGTTCTATTTCACTATAGCGCTTTAACCGCGTGACATTGTCAAGGATATGTCTTGCAAATGATTACCGCAGAATTCTGATATTAAGAGGTAGGTTTATGCTGCGTTGCAGCTGAATTTTGACACAGACGAGACGGCTGTGCCTCTGCTTCGTGCAGTTAGTATCCAGTTTCCCGTTAGAGGAGAGGACTTTTTATTTTTATTTCTTTCTTATTTCATGACCATGCTGCATTCCAGCGGAGTTGGGCTGCCACGATCGGGAAGGTACCTCTCGCTTTCTTGATACCGCCATAAAGTGACATCGTTGGCGTCACGTTTGGTACGGTCTGTGAGTAGCCGGTGGTCCATTAGAAAGGAGGAGGAAAGGAGTTCAACGCATTTATATAGTAATTATGCAGATGTTAATAATAAGTTAGCAGTCGTTAAAATGCTCCAATTTCTCGTTTGTCTCCCGACACTATAAAGCAACAGGTTGTTTAATAATAAGATAATGCAAACTTTTGCGTTTGCGTGATCAGGCTTACACGCGGGACACAATATTGACGCCATGAAAAAAAAGGGAAATACTTCAAAAAATTGCTATATTTTGAACGATTACTACAGATTACACATAGAATAGTGTCAAAATTACACGTCCATAAAATAATTAAACGACACGCGACACAAAGGGCACAAAATCGTTACAAAATTGATAAATTATACAATGATGTATAATGACGTTTTACGTACGCATCGAAATTGCACATTTAGTGTTAATCGGGCCCGCGTCATCACACGAACTCATTTGAAAGCGTTTAAAGGCTCGGTAAAAGCGCGAATCACGTACAAAAGGCAGTATGATGAGTGGAACATTTAAAATTTACAAATGCGTAATTATGCACCCGCATTGTCGCACGGCGGAAGGGTTGCTCTGCCCCTTTTCTTGCCCCCCCGCCACCCACAATCCCAGGCTTCCGGGCCTAATGCTATATTTAATTTTCTCTAAGGCTCCCTCATTAATAATGCGAAAGCTGCGACTTTAAGTGCCGCTCATACGGCGCAGACACCAGGATGAGTGAAACGACGTATCGCGAACCTAACGGAAAGTGAATAATATAGCAGTAGTGATTATGTAGTTTAATTATTCATTTGTTATGTGTTCTAGGTCGAGTTACCCACTAATGTGGTAGATACTTTTTGAGAGGAACAAACGAACATCCAGAAGTCCTACAGACACCCAGTAACACCCGCATATCCAGATGCCTTGTCCTTTCAAACCATCTCCAGAATGAGCCGAATGCTCATAAGCGGCACAAAACTCAACAGCAGACTTTATAGTGGTAACATGGAGCAAACGGTCTCCCGTCGTACTGGCCCGATTTGGGTGCAATGCGGCATAGCTAGGTTAAGATGGATGATGGATTACGAGAGATGCATCGGACATCACAAGATTTAATGTAAAATTTTAACCTCTTATTAGTTAAAAATTTATACATTTTTGCGTCGTTTGCGTATACGAGTACTAATTGTGAACATTATTTTCATGTTATCGCGCAGATACATGCAAGTGTCTATGACTTGCCTTTCTCTTAGTAAAATAAAGGCTCTATAGTTTGCGTCATTATTATAGCACAAGGGGACCAACAAACACTCGAAGCTTTTACTCTACTATCGACGCCCATAAATATATACATGAAACGCGACAACATATCTGCAACTTTGTATCTGTTAATTGATTTTAGATAACATATTAGTATCACCCCATTTTTTAACCGAAACTGGACAAACATGACGGTTCTAAGTTGTGTAATATTTTTTTTGTAGTCTATGGGATATTTGGCGCTCCATTATCTATCCATGTACCAGTCTATGGAATATGTTACAAATATACAGATAAGAATAACTAAGTAGATTAAAATTAATAACCAATAATTTAATGAAATATAAATTGAAAGTGAATGAATGTCACATCCTAAATTTCGTACATCGCAACTAAGAAAGTTAGGTGAAAAGCGCGGGAACGTGAGTGTTGATAATTTATCATGATTTCAGGAGGGTTATTGGTAGGAGGCTCGGCCCTCCTGCGTACAGTCTGTAGCGACAAGCGGATCTCACGGAATTTGCATACTCGATGGCAAATTGTTTTAAATGCTCTCCACATTACAATGACACACTTAATAGCCTAACAGTTCTTATGATTGAGTGAATTTTGAATAATTTAAATGGACAATCTATAAATAGGGCAAACAGCGGTAGTAGCGTTTATGAAATTGTTGGCCACTCAGACTTAGGTTACGCTATAATAATTGACACTTATCATTAGAAAGCTGTTAGCTATAAGTTCATGAGCCACGTTCATACAATGTACATTTCACTCAACGTCAGTAATAGAGATCGGTGATTGAGTAGATCATCCCTCTACAAGCTATAACTCTTTCCAAGATCAATATTTTGCCGAAATAAAGGTATTTTTCGAGGTCATGGCCCAGTTTGTGTTGCAATTTTCAGCAAAACATTTGAGTTTCTGAGTTATTATAGAAGATGTATAGAATTAGAAAACATATTTTAGAAGAAAAAGTAACAAACATTAATAAAAACTTTACCATTTTTAACATTACTAGTACGATGTGGGTTGAAACGTCAGCGAATATGTTTTACATTTACTTGAAACAAACAAACAAACGCTACGGTCAAGTTGAATAGTTGATGAACAAACATGACAATATATTCACAGATTTAGAAAAGTTTTTTCGTAAATCAATGAGTATATTATTTCAAAAGTAAGGAACTGACACGTGACTACGGTCGAAAATAAAATTGACGCTATACATTTTTAAAAACTAAGAAACACGCTTTTGCTACACGACTTATTTTGCCATAACACAGCTAGAGTCTATAACAAAACAAGTAACGTGACATTTTAATATTAATTAAGATATTTTAATATAACGTTATTATCGAATGTGTCTGACGCTATAATTTGGGTGTCTTGCCAGTGTGTCCTGAGTAGGAACGCGAGGTGTGTAATTGAGTTACGGCCCTTTGACACCCACCTAACGAGGTTTGCCTGGCACTTGCGTAGACTTACGCTCGCTACACTAAATTCCCCCAATACAATGGAACTGACAAGTTGTACACGGCTACATGTATTGGTAAACTGTTGATGATGCAAATTTCAATCAAATCATCGTTTGTATACGCGTATCGGTTTGTGATAGACAGTGCGTAATACAGATAAATGAAATATTAGAATACGTGTAAATGTTGAGATATTATTTTCTTAATAATTATAGAGTATACCTTTATTTCTGCAACGACACAACACATCTTCACGTTAGTTCCCTGGTGGGGTAGGCCGAGTGAACCGAGTGCCATACATCACGATCCTTACAAACCTGGCGTGCCTCCTCCACATTCATTACTCTAACAATGCTTTATCTTTGTAAAAAAGATTTTGTAAATATACCGCTCTACCTAGATTTTAGGCACAAAACCGTCCACATGAAAGATGTGCTACTGTCAAATTATGCACTTTGTAAAAACAATTCAAACACATGCGTGTAAGGTTGACATTTCAAGGAAACACGTTCAACTTTTGCACACTTTGAAGTATAATTTGCATTGTAAAAACGACTTAGAATCACACACGTTAGGTTGACATTGGAAAAAAATATGTTAATGTATAATCACGGACGCTTTCGAATGACACTTCAGTATGAAATCGTATATATTGTATTTTTAAAATCGATGCCCTCTACGAACAAAGTTAGCAACTTCAAGTATTTAAATTTGTGATATTATGTAGCTGCATCCTTATATAATTCGTATTTTTTTATACAGTGAGGGGGCTCCTACTTTTCCACTTTAATATGAAAGGAGTAAAGTTAGGCAATGCATCTGCTTGACAACAATAATGAGGATATATATTGGAATCGTTTGTCGTCAAGCGATTGTTCCCTTGTCCCGTTTCGCTAAGAATTGTTTGTTGTTCTCCTTCCCCCGACCAGAAGTTGGAAACTCACAATCGCAACTCGACCATATTAGCACTTTAAGCCACTTGCAACAAAGCTGCGCCGGATCGATAGCATAATATAAAATAAAGTATATAAATATACATTGAACGCCACAATGGTTGATACTAAAAGACGTGGAGATCATAAAACGAGCCCTGTTTCTTACAGGTGTCAAAAGAGGGGTCGGGAAATTGGTAATTAATTGTAGCGGAGAAGTTTTGGAACAAATTAAATCCCCTACCCGAGGCGTCGGACGCTGACGACGGTCCGGTGACGGTTTAATATCGGCCAAGTGCTCGCTTCTGGTGCGCCCACACCCGTGTTTACTGATTTTACCGCTTTTTCATCTGTGCGCCAAAAATATAGGCAAAATAATGATTGTATATTCCACTGAAGAAGGTTTAAAATTTACACCTTAAATATATACATAGTATATTCGTCACTTTTAAATCTCCGAAATCTCATCACCCCCCGGATATATTCCCCGAGTTGATCCTAGGAATCCTACTTTCTAGGAAAAAAAATAGTTTAAAATACGGTCCACAGTTGATAACTTACTTTAGTAACATATTTACAAAAAAAGTTGAATTGTAGCCGGCTAGATGAGACGAGAAATCATAATCTAGTTTTTCACGGGTATCTTCGGGCTAAGAAATAATTTGATGGACAAACTGAGGGGTCAAAATATCGAACCAATTAGAACTGAGGTCTGTGGCCACCAACCAGACAATTTTGATTAAATGTAATTCATTTGAACAAAAGAAATATTACCAAATACATGTATATTTTCTGGGAAACACGTGGAAGCAAATATCGTACGTGTCCCGCTGTGTTTGTTTCGCCGGTTCTTCTCAGGTTAGGGTTAGTGTAGCCGTGTTAATGAAGTAACGACGTTTATAGAGATTTGTAGAATCAGACTCGTATCTTAAGTAAAATATTTTGATATTGATTTTTTGATTGATTACTAAAACACGCACGCACGCATAAGTTTATTTCCATTCTATGATCATTACATTATGTTATTCAATAGGTTAATGAAATAAATACCTGATAATTTGAAAGGCAGGGATCCCATGAGAGGGTCTGGAGCGAAGCGAGGTCCAAAATGGAAGGGATGGAACCCATGGTGTCTTGTCTTGGAGCGGGGTTCTCTAGGTCCGTCCACCGTCACCTTGATCGCTTTCTGGTACGTCGCCACCTGTGGTGGGGAGGTCGCCAGCATTATGGTCAGGCTGAAGGATTTACCTGTTGAGAATAAGAAGGAAAAAGACAGATATTAGGATTACAATAAAATATAGTGATTTTATAGCACCAGGTGATAGACGAGTAATCTGAGCGATTTGCTTTCCCTTAGCCTTCATCTTCTTCATCAAACGGGGGGAGATGAGAGGGAGGGCAACACGTCGGCATGGTGATTATGCTGATGTACACAGGTGCCGGTCGTTGTGGAAGTTATTCGTTTGCCTTCCTATATTATAAAAAAGTATGTTTGCTTCCTGAGTTACATTTTTACAGTATAGGAGGCCAAACGCAGTTGGGGCCATTTGGATGAAAGACTACGAGTAACTGAAGCCGCTGAGGACATAAAACTTTATTCTCAGTAACAGTAGTTGTAATTTTAATGTTACTGCGCTCCAGTGTTGATTTCACAAAGCAATATAGAACTGCCATTACAAGCCTGCACGTTGACAGTACATTTAGAAGGAGCTTGTGACATGCTGCATGGGAGGAGGTAGTGTACATCGTGCATGACGCCACATCCTCATATGCAACGGAATTGGGCCGGCACGACCGGGGAGGTACCTCTCGCCCAATGATACCGGCGTGAAATTACGCTGTCGCGTTTCGTGGGGTTTCTGAGTAGTCGATAGCCCATTGGGGGGGATAATAGAAGGGCAACGCGTCTCAATCATGTGATTTCCATGGGCGTCGGCAGTCATCAAAAGGCTAAGATTGCTCGTTTGCCCCCTTATGCTATAGAAAAAAAGTAATATCATTCCATACATACAGGAAATGTTGCATCAAATATAGGAAATACTAGAATACTAGTATATCAAATACAGGAATACTAGTATAGAAATGCGAAAATATATATGTTTCTTACTCTATCATGCAAAGACAACTGAAAGGTTTTGTATCAAATTCCCAGACGAAAATAACAATATAGAATATAATAAATTTAAAATATTAAAACATCTCTCAGGCGGGTAAACTCAGTTGATATTCCAAGAATAGATCGCAACAGCTATGTAAAAGAATGCAAAATCTTGAGATGGCGCTTTGGGTTAGCTGAAGCACGTCTCAAGATCATCAAGCAAGGGGCTGCGGAATGTGACAGACCTCCGGAGTTACTGCTCTGCGGCATGTCGGAGCATGCCCTCACGTGCGCCAGATTCCATGGGATATTTGTACAACTCGTGAAAAGGATTAGATACTAAGTACATTGATATAACAATGGTTACGAGTTTTGTTTGGCTTTTTGAAGGCGTTTGTCTCTGGGTGTACAAATCGGATTTGGCAAATTCTTTTTTATTTTTTCTGCATTCTGGGTAAAGGTTACAGGCTTATACCATGAGGCAACGAAGAAATAATTCTCTACACGGGTAAAATCGCGGGTGCTATTAGTCTATAATAAAATAGTTGAATAGTTTGCTTGGCAGCGGTAATATCAGGCCATTCTGTCTGAATGGTGTCGTTATAAGTTCGTAAAAAGAATTTTGATAATCGATTCGTTATTTCCCAAAGTAACCATAACAACAAACAGAGTCCGAAACTTTACCCCATTATATTGATTGATTGACTTTGTTTCATCTCTATATTTGCATCAATCCACTTTATACAGTATGCAAGATCGACCACTGCACAAAAAGCGAACATGGCGCAAAAAAATTATCACAATTTTTTTTCCTCCGCATAATTTAATTGTTACTCCGTCAAATCTCCTTTGGTTCGAAATGGTCTTACGCAACGATGACCGTTACATGTACTACTAATCAGCATTAGATGAAATTTCATCTATTCCATTAATAAATACTCATCTAAGTAAATGAAAACGACCTGTGAGTATAGCTGACGTAAACAAAGGAGCGGCTAGCGTTTACTCCTGGCTGTGGTCCAAAAGACGCTCCTAGAGCAATGAAAACGATATAAATACACCCCCCTGCCCCCTCCTCCACCAGCGCCTGCGATCAGACATGAGTGGCCTCCCGCTTATTTTCATAAAGCTGTGAACCTGATCGCACACTTGAGACGTTTTGCCTGTCATCATTATTTCTTTGTGTGGATACTTATTGGCGCTCCCATTTTGTTGGAGGTAGGGTCATGCTGTCTTACAGCTGAGTTAGGCTGACATGACCGAGAAGATGACTTTTACTCACATGATATTGTCAAAAGTATCACCTACACCGACAAGTTTCGTGAATTTTGTGGATTTCCGGTGGCACTTTATACAGGAAGAGGGTAAGAGAGCCTTAACACTGCAGATCTTCAGGGTCTGTCTGCTCGTTTAACCAAAATAAAGCACTTAATACGAACACGTTACTCCTTGTAGCGTAGGCACGCGTAAACTTCATAAATCACTGAAGTTATTCATAAAAAAGAGCTCCGTCTACCCTCCGCTGCGAACATATTGCACGGTGCACGTGCGACAGTTCATAAAGTGATATTGATCCGGGGGGGATGTTCATGAAAATATGTTTGCATCGAACACGACGTATCTAATATAAACGTTACACTGTCACGTAATGCTACTGCTGAGTAAGTATTAAGTCGCATATGTTACTACTGTATTCTATTCGACGCATGAAAAAATATGACGTCCCTCTAACGTTACGAGCCATGAGCCGAATGGGACCTGTGACCGGGAGTGCGTAACAAGTCGTCTCTTTCACACCATCGGGCGTTGCGTTTACAGATCGATCAGAGAAACGTTATCATAGGAAAACATATAGTCCGTAAACCGAATTACAGACAGCTAGTTTTACTAACTGTACTGAGTGACCCCTATAGTTTAACCCAATCCAAAGGGAACCATTTTTTTATGTTATCTTATATCTGTGCCAAATTTCATAGTAGTCACTTCGGTAGCTATGGCGTAGAAGAATAACAAACATGCAAAATGTTACATTTTTTTTATATCATAAGAGGGCAAACAAGTAATCGGCGGCTTTTGATGACTAACGACACCCATGACATTTGCATAATTGTTACGCAAATGCGTTTCCCTTCTATCACCCCCCCCCCAATGGGCCACCGGCTATACAAACCACTCGAAACGCGACAGCGTCGCTGTACCTTCACTTCGGTATCAGGGGAGCAAGAGGTACTTCCCCGACCGTGCCCGCTCAATTCCGTTGGATGTGGGGCCATGCACTATGCAGCGAGGCGCTACCTGTTCCTAATTATGAGTTATAAACATTTATTAGTTACTAGCTGCGTCTCGCGGTTTCACTCGCAGTACGCGATTGCGACATCGCTTTTGGAATAAAAATATTTTTGTGATATTCATAAGTAGCCGTCCGTGCAGTAGCCTCTTACAAAATCACTTATGATTGTGATAATGATAATAATTAAAATGATTATTTTAATGACAGATAAATTTGAGAATGGGTCATTGATAAATGGGAGGGCCATTCAGTCGGCAGTCGGATTCAGTATCGGTATTCAGATTAAAAATCAGCTTTATGACGTCATAAAGTAGGGGGGAGGCGTTAAGATAAGAGCCGCGGGGCTAAATAAAAAATAAGCCGCCGTAATACCAGCTCCTTTGATCTCGGTTTCATGGCTTACTGGGGCTTTTCAGCTTAGAGAACGGCAATTTCGATATAAAATACCTAATGCGGGCCAATACGTATGAGGGACATTAGCGGATTGGCGTAGACTAATTCTGTAGAATACGTTTTATTTGCTGTGATGCGATCATGTCTCTGTATAGATTTCATTTTAACTTTTTCAGTTTTGAAATCGTTAGACAATACAAATATTGCGAAAGGATAAAGAAATTATGATTTATGTTTGACTGGTCTATGCTGACGGAAGTGTCGAATCATCGGTTACTATAAGACACGTCGGGACAGGAAGTTGTGATAAATTGTGCTTATTGTTGAATCTGCCATTTCGAATTAATAAATGTTTTTTTTTTCAAGGCAAGTGGCAAGGCTCCCGGTAAACACATTGCTTTTATTTAATGACAAAATTTGGAATTTCAATAAATCGCAGCAAAATAATCAAACGTGTCTTAAAAACCTCGATACAATCAAAAAAAGCATATGGCTTTGTAATAATTATATAACCATGTTATTATATAAGTCAGATATAATGTGATCAAAAAATCTTCCCATAAAATAACGCTTTGCCGTGCTTGCTTCGATTACGACGCTTACGTCACTTACTTCTATTACGACGCTTACGTCACTTACTCTAGTAGTAGGTACTAATCCTTTACCGTATTGTCTATGAAGAGTGTTCCGAGGAATTGTTCGGCTTAATACTAGCAGCAGAATTCCGTCTTCGGACATCGCGACAGAACGAGAAGCTCCACGCCTATCCACCCACCTTGATGTCCGTAAATCCACAACAGTGCGGTTTAAACGCCACTTTTCTGTATACTGTGGAACCAGCTGCCTTCCTCGGTATTTCCGATCCGATTCCTTCTTCAATAAAAGAGCATAATTATTCCTTAATGGCCGGCAGCGCGTTCGTAAGACGCCTAGTCTTGCAGATGTCTATGGACGGCGGTAGTCACTACCCACCTGCTCGTTTGTCCCCTGTCTCAAAAAAAGGGGAGTATCGGAGATGACACTCTTTTGTAAGAAGTAACAGATTTGTGGTGCTGGCACGCTGAACACTACTCCGTTTGCACAAATAAACTTTGTTTTTGTATTAATCTACAGCGCTTTCAAATCCTATCGGTTTATTCTTAACAACAGCTATATAAGTTGCTTGCGAACGCGTTTCAAAACATGAATGTAAAACAAAAAACATAATATAGTATAAATAATAATAACTCAACTGCTGTGGCCATCTCTGTAGAGACTAACACACGCTGCAGGACACATTAATAGAGTCCCCTTATTCCGATGGGACGGCGTGCGGCAGCCCGACAGGCCCGGACAGAAATCAGGCGCTACACCATTCACTCTGAGGCACGAAGATGTAACATCGCCAAGTTTACGACTTTGCACTACTATTTTAAATTGTGAACACCCTACAACAATGTTTGTTCCAACCCGAGCCTCAAACCTGGAACCTGGTGTGTGTCGTACACCCTCGTACAAGATGCCGAGACAGGCGAGTGTCTAAATATACAAAACTCAACGTATATAAATGAATGTAAATTATAATATTCGAAACAACGAATGTAATAAAACGGCAGACAGCGTAAAATTTCAAGTTTATTGAAGTCTTAAAAGAACAAGAGAAAGTCAAAGGCATGCACAATTAAAAACCTCCCTTGAGACGCACCTCAAGCCGAGCGGTCAATATTACGCGCAAAGTCCCTCAATTTTCACCACTCCCCTAATAACAATAATTAGGAATGAGTGGTTCAATAATTAAAAACGGAAAAGAGAACTTGCAAAAGACGAACGCCAAAAGAAACCCTCTTCTATCAAATACTAATGAATATACCTGCCTCCACAGTCTCGTTTAAATTAATAAAAATTTATGTAAATGTCTACTTTGCAGGGCTTTTTACTGAAGATATTATAATTAACAACCTTTCGTTATCTCTGGGCTATTAATAGGAGCCTACTCGAAATGTATTAATGCTCTATATTAATTAAGTATTTTTTTCTTATACTGGTTGTGCCATCATCCCACCGCCTGTACCTCTGTCACACCAGGATCAGTCACGGCAAAAAATAATGTCCATGTGATGAAATACCAGGATTAAAAAAGTTTTGTAAATAATAATTACAATATTTATAGGAAAAAACGAATCTGGATAAGGTTGTGTCGTTTAACTACAGAGTTCCTACGACCTTATTCCGGTTCTATCATCAGACCAGCGAGCTCCATGTCCTTATCATTTGGTATTGTCATCCGATTTATACATGCATGCAAAATTACAACTCAATCATTAACCGGTGGGCGTATCAAATTTGACTTGCCAGATTTGATCATGTTTTCATGGCCACCTTCCGTCTCCATCATCATATCGTCTCCATGTCATAATCATGTCGAACTAAATCTAAGCTCGTAAACAGAGAAAAGGTAACTAAGTGACTTTTTTTATATTATAGGAGAACAGAGCAGTCGGAGTCACTTGATAGTCTTCTGACGTCGGTAGTAGTAGAAGGACTTCGATTGCTTGTTTGTCCCGCTACACTATAAAAAAACTGCATTTTTCTGCCTTAGAAGGGACAATGAAGAAACGTATATATAGATATTTTACATTACACATATATGAATAAAGAAAATATTAATATAAAATACTCATTCCCTAATACATTTCAATTGTATTCAGTCACCGCATGGTTGGACGGCTAAGACAGAAATGAGAAAATTCTAAAATGATACCAAATTTCAATCTACGTCGGCTTTTAGTAGGCAAACATTTAAGTTACTTTCTAGACACAATTTTGCTTCAAAGAAACGTGTACGCTCAAAGTATTACGTAATATAAACCACCAAGTTGTGTACAGCTAATTTACATTAAAATAAACCACGAAAAGGTATATTTGATATAACAAGTATAATTTGAAACCATTAGACGTTATGAGAGCGGCCAAGCACTGTATCAAAGGGATCCACGGAGTTAATAATGAAAGGTGAGGCGGAGATCTCGCAGCGGATCTTATACAAAAATAATTTTTCACCTGCGAAGGGGCATCCGGGAAAAGGGGGACTTTTGTATCATTTTACCAACAATTTTTCGCTAACAAGCGCTATTTTCTTGTCGATATTAGCTGTAACATGTGCACCACATTATAGAAAATTATTCGAATCTCGTTTTTTATACAACAAAAAAAGAGTAAAAATTCGTTAAGATGTATGTATGATAAAAGTAAAAACTGTGTCAGCTTTCCTTCTGGATTTTAACAATCTAAGAACGAGCACGGTTCTGAAGTAAATGATGCGAATCGACATAAGCGTGTCAAAGCGTTACGGTCAGTGTTACGCTTCGTTATGTTACTGCTTCGCACAACTTTATTTTGACCTTTTTTATACGAAGTGCCTTAATCGTTTCTTAAGACATAAATTCACAAAAACTGATTTATAAAAATGTCAATTTGAAAAAACTCATTTATTAAAATCACTACTATGAAGCAACGAGGCGAATTTATTCTATGTGTTTGAGTAAACTGCCCACGAATTCACTCAAAGCATACCCGAAATTTGTCGACCAAATCATTTCAGACTTTATATTTTGCATACACATCCGGAAGCGTACATAAATTCAAAATACAATTATACGCAAATCAAGACATCAAATATTTATTTCCATTCACAAGAAACGCAACCTTTTTAAAATATATCCAGCTTAAGTGTTTAAAGTACTAAGTGCGGGGAAACAGGGGACATACGACTCTGGGGTACTTTTTATAGAGGGACTCTAGAGCGAGGGTCAATCAATCGATTTGCAGATGTCGCCTCTTGACTACTGATGCAGTAAATTGCTCCCTTATTGGTTCCAACATTTATAATGAGATACTCGCACATGACGTCATTGTGCGATTGCAAGGTATTAACAAATTTATAAGTAAAGCTTATAACTTGAACGTTTTCAGATATGTTGTTATATGATAGGCGAACGAGGCATCGTGGACTTGTGTTGGCATTTATGTACCATCATCAGCCTCTCACCCAGGTGGGATCTGGTGTGTGGTGCTCACAGAACATTATATTGCCAAATAACCACTGAAACCAGCGCGAGTGCCATCAATACCGCCTATAGTGAAGTGCCTCGGAATTATAAATCATCAGGGCATCTCGACGGCTGGTCAATCTCCAAAGAGACAGACGCCACCTCCACTGTAACATTCCCCTCACCACAGGACAACCCCACCAATTTCGGGAAAGTCAATGCGGTAAGATTCCCGTCCTCGACCCTTGCTCCTTACGCACAGGCGCCTCATACTCCTCCTACTAAGTCCCCTCTTCTTATAATAGGGGTAACAATGGCAGCTCAGTCAAATTATTTCTCCTCACCCAAAGTGTCTGTATTCACCCAGAAAACTAGGCCCCTAACGCCACGATAAGGCCCTATGGTGGGCCACTCTCACCATAGATTGAAACTGACGTACATATATTTCTGTACAGTCAGAAGATGAAGTTACTCCTGTGAGACTCCTGATAGCCCCTATCAGGAGTCTCACAAGCCGCTGGAAACACGAAACATGTTAATGCGTGCTTGTCATGTTATTATGAAAGCGACAGATGCTGTAATAGGTAGACTCATGCTGCATTGCAGCCGAATTAGAAGATAAAGAAATAAATCGAAAAATAAGTGACTATTACAATCTTATACAAACACAATTTTGTACCAGTCATTTAATCTGTATTTCATTTAAAACAGAATGGCTCTCGTTAATACGAAAAGTTTGATGCGGGAGTGCGCACTTGGCCGATTTTTTAAATATAGTTTGTAATAAAATAGTATAACCCAATTACCATATGGCTCCCATATATACTAATATTGTAAAGCTGACGAATCTGTTCTTTTCAACACGCCAATCTCAAGAAGTACTAGCCCGAATTGAAAAAATATTTTTATATGACGCTATAACTGATAGGACCGGAATTACGGGGGTGAAACCGAGGGGTGGCATTAGTAAGAAATATTCTAACACATTGTATTACTATACACTTTCATCCCAAAACGCAGATATTATATGTGAGGATACTATATTGAATACTTACCCAGTCATGAAGAACCCATTCGGCTCCAACGCAGCTAGGATAGCGGTCGCGACGTCTTACAATTTAAAAATATTACATTTAAATTATAAAATTATTGCATTTACAAAAGAACTAAAGCTCCTTTTACATGATACATAATTTTATTTGCAATTAATAAATCATCAATAAATTTATCGAAATTTCGTCAGTAGTACAAATTGTCCAATTCCCCGAGATTTTTAACTAAAGCTGACACACAGAAACAGGAGCGGGAATTGGACCCTCATTAAATTTTTCGCTTATTAAAAATTCCCCACGCCCTGTCCGTCAACATCAGCACTGCAACCTTTTATCGTGGAACGAAACAAAAGTTATGTCCCCCCGATCTCCCCTTCGTCCTTAGCTCGATAATTTGAGTGAGATTTTCTCGCAATTTAAGATAAACAAAGAGAGCGCTTACCCTTAATTGGAAAGCAGAACGTTATTCAGGAAGGAACGTGACAAATAGACACCTCTTAACTTCTTTTCCACTTTCCCGCTGGGCGATATTGGGTTTTTTGTACTCCGGCCAAACGCTTTTGTTTGTTTAAGGAAATGTTAATGACCTCGGTCAGCGTTCGGGAATTAGGAGCACGAATCGGTTTTAGATGCAAAATGGTCGCATTGTCTTGTCTCTCGTTGTTGCTCATACGTACTCAATACAAACGCTTATACCGTATATCGTTAAATTGGAGCAAAAGGTAGTGTCATGATGCATTGCAGACGAACTACCACGACTGCGGAATTGCACTTTGGTCACATAGTACCGCCATAAAGTCGCAGCTACGCTGCTTATGAGTTTCCGATGACCCACTGGAGGGGAGGCAGAAAAGAGGGTCACACATTTTGATTATCCTGGTATATATGAACCTCGATGGTCTTCAGAATACTGTTCCTCTTCTGTCATAAACTACAAAAAGGAATGCTATAAGGGCAAGGGTGTGAACCTCACCCTATTGCACTGTCCCAAAGTTGGTAGGGTTGTCCTGCGGTGCGGGGCAACCCTGCTGTGGAGGAAGCGTCGGTCCCTTAGGGGACTGACTAGCCGACAAGGTGCCTTGATGATCGTTGTTTCGGGGCCTAATCTCAAAGGCGGTACTGATGGCACTCGCGGTGGTTTTTGTGGGCATTCGGCACTATAATGTGCCGCGAGCCCCACACACCATTGAACCCAGGGCTGTTGAAGGCGCTTAAATGCGTTTCCCCGCGTCAACAAAAACAGAGGCTGTATAGGATGATGCTACAACTAATAGGTGCAGAGTTATAGCACTTATCTTTCCTTGATATTTATCAAGGAAAGGTGTGTGAAAGTGCTACAACTGGATTATCTATCCAAATCGCAACAATAGTTCCTGAAAATTGCGCGTTTAATCATACAAACAAATTATTCAGCTGTACAATGTTACTAACAGCATTCCACGATTTCATCCAAACGAAATTCCTCGTAAATGTAGGTATCATCTACAAAAAGAATTTTCCGAATTCACCTTATAGTTCCAGAGATTAGTGCGTTTAAACAAGCAAATGATAATATATTAATATCTGTGGACTCATCACACCACGCTAGCCTAGTCCCGTGCTAAGTACCGTAAAGACTTGTGTTACAGGTACTAGACGACGGAAATATATTTGATATTTTTGTAAATTTATGAAATTTTACATATTTAACTTACATACATACATATTTATTATCCATGACCTAGGCGGGATGCGAACCCGCGACCTCTGGCGTAACACGCGCACTAACCGCCACGTTACCAACTGAGCTAGCCAGTCGTCTAAATAACTCTTAAAGCGAATAATTTATTATATTAGTATCGATACATAGATAATAGTGTAGTAGACGTTTTATTTTCGCTCCTACCCTCCCAGTACGCCTTCGTTAGCTCCCCTACACTATTTGAATATGAGACACGAAAAGTTTACACTTCGCTTGTGTTCTCTCCGATTCGTACCCCAAACATTTAAGTTTTACATGCTTTCTGTTTGTTTGAATATTGAATGAAAATAGTTTCTAAGCCCCCTTATACCCATGTGAACATAAATTACATATCGCTGTATACAGAGAATATTTCGTTTTGCTTAATTGGATTGTTATGGAAGATAAAATAGAATGATAGAAACGATCTCAAAGAAAGATGTAAATGTGAAATGAGTCCAAATTCTTGTTCAGAATTATACTAGCAATGTAGTAACATAATAAGTTGCGTAGCAAATGTTATTTGGGATGAGCATATAGAATGCAGGTTTAAAGTATAAGCGCCTGGATGGCGGGGTTGTTTGTCAAAGGACATCAAATGCATTAATTTCGCTTATGGTCGGGCAAGCATATGCGTATTGTTATGTTGTTTCTTAAACATTTCTTTTCTTTTTAATGCTGTACATTGTGTTATAACTTTACCACGATGGAAAATTGAGGTTTAATTTATTTTTCTGTCGAGTTTCGGAACCTACATAAATATAAAACTTTAAATGTTATATAAGTAATACATAAAAATGTATAGTTACTGCAATGTGGTAGCAAGAAAAAGGTGTACAACGTGCGTACATCATTTGCTTATAGTATGGGGGGGGGCAAACAAGTATCGGAGCCTTATGACGACTACTGACGCCCGTGGACATTATTGTCGTCATGCTTATGCATTGCCATCATTTCTTCCTCCCATTGTCAAGTTGAGGAAACTAGATGAAGTGGACTTGGCATGACGCACTCCCGCTCATAAAATATAGCTTATAAATAATATGTACTGCTGTAATTTACTTCGGTATTAGAATGAGTCTGTGCCAAATACAAATGTTATCATAATTCTAGTATCTTTCGTAATATTGCGACTTTTACTACATTTATTTTTGATGAAGTGAATGAGCTGATCTGATCACCTGATTCAAACACAATCTGCTTACTTATGACCAAAGACATCAGCATACCTATCAGACGTACTCTCCTCTATTCAATTTCACAGTTCCACCCGATCCAGCCGTTTTTGTGAAGGCAGTCCATACAGGACTACGCTGATTAAATTCTAACACAGAGCAAGAGACCTAACGAATCTCTGGTATAAAATTGTCCTGAATGAGTGAATAATAGTTTATTTTTATAGTATAATAGGAATTTGGCAGAGTATAATATGCACGTACAATTCTTGATTGCACAATGCTTATTATTTTATTGACAGGGTTGTTCAAGTTTGAGACTATTTCAGGAATTTGCAATTATTATTTTGAATTTACCATCCGATATGTAGTATTATATCGGCTGATAAGGATTGTGTCCTACTCGAAACAAATATTTCATAATGAACGAGAAATATCATACCTTTGGATATGACTGATTGGTAATGTAATTTACATTTGTATTATTAATTTATATCACTTTTATATTTTGATCTGAGTTCTAGAGCTAAGACCTGTCATAACGTTCGGATGACGCCAGTTGCTGCAAAGCAAAGCTGGTCGCATGTTAATTGTTCCTTACGACATTTACTAGTATAGTGTATTATTTATGTGTTTGTAAGTTATTTGTATTATTTGCAGGTGTCTGACCTTAAGAAAAAAAAATAACTTGCACTTATTTTCAACGAGTGACTATACCGATAGTCGGTCTAAATCTCATCCTCAAGTAACACTAGAATAAAATCTGGAATATGATACTTCGGTGTAACTTAAATTTACTTGTAAATACTTCTTTTGTTTCATCCATTCCTAGAACTAATAAGTGTGAAGTAATACTAATGTTAAGCTGACTTGTTTGTTTGAATTCATTCATAAAATAAAAGCATTTTAGAAGCGTTCAGTTTTAATCTTTCACACAGAAAATTCACGGTTCCATTTAAATGAAGTATTTCTTATAGTGTTTTGAGTATAAACGAATAATCGAGGTGAGATTTGATCCCCACCATGGTACAAACCTTGTCGTGGCAGTGGAGTTCAGTAGCCTGGAGTGAACCCAGGCGAACCTAGTTGAACCGAGGGGGATGCTCTTTGCACCCCTCTTATAAGGAGAGGGGGCTAAAGAGCGGGTGGAGGATCGCTCCTTGTAACCCTTTTATAAGAAGATAGAACACAAGAGCAAACAGGAGGAGGCGCCTTTGCGCACGGGGCAAGGGGCGAGGATGGGAACCTCACCCCATTGCACTGTCCCAGAGTCGGTGGGGTTGATCTGTAGTGCGGGGCAACTCCATCTGTGGAGGTGGAGCCGATCCCTTGAGAGGGCTGACAAGCCGTCGAGGTGCCTTGAGAATTTGTTGTTCCGGGGCACTTCACCAAAGGCGGCACGTACGGCACTCGCGGTGGTTCTTGTAGGTATTCGGCGCTGTAATGTGCCACACATCACTGGGCCAGTGAAGGCGCGTAAATGTGTTTCCCCGCGTTAACAAAAAAAAAAAGAAAAAAGGTGAGATTTGATGACTATAATACTTAATTATTGTGCAGGTGTGTTGTTTATTGTTTATTTTCACATATTGGATCTGTGTAACTTGTGCTTGTCTCAGCGGTTAAGTTTAAATTGAGGGTTCGCAACGCGCCAAACCCACAACAAACACTGCTGGGTACCTATCATTGTTTTGGTTGTGATCATTACTTCACAAAGGTACTTAAATTTATAGTAATTCATTCCATTTAATTTTTGTCATGTATAAAATCCTTTACATTATAATTGGATTTTGATATGAGTTTCTCTTTAACGATACCTTTGAATTTACTAATCCACAAATCTGTTGTATTACTGGGAATTTTATTACAAAAACGTATGCAATTACCCGTAAATGAGTCATTAATTTTATGGAGCCTTGAGTAAGGCACAGCGAGTTTATTCTTATTTCTAGTATTGATATTATGTAGATCACATTTCTTCTTCAATTTTTCTATATTTTTATGTGCTATGATTTTAAAATATAATTTTTACAGTTTTAAATATTATCCTTATTGGAGTCATATTATATATTGCACGAACAGCCCTTTTCCGTCTTGCCTCCTAAGTAAGACAAAAATTAGAATACTGTGAAGATTAAAATATATTTTAGACAGGCGGATTTTTTTCAGGTTTCAATTTAATTGAATAATTTATTTCCAATGTATTAGAGTTAATTTTCTATTTGTTTGCATCGATCCGAAACTACTTAAAAATATTGAATCTATAGAAAGATTATCTTATGTATAATATTCTCGCGTCACAACGTTTGTTACCTTACTCCTCCGAAACGTATTTACCGATTTTAACCAAATTGTATATGCGTTCAGTACGTCTGAAAAACGAATAAGAGACGGTCCATAATAGTCTATATATTATGGACCGTAGTTACGAAAATGAAATCGCGGGGCGCGGCTAGTTCCCTATATATTTTAGCCTCTTATTTATATAGGAATTTCTAAACATCTCGCCTCTGTGGTCTAACGGTGCGGGTGTCGCCTGTGAAGACCGTCAGTCGCGTGGGGTCCTGGGCTATCGCCCCAGGTCGGCAAACTATTATTAAATGTCTCTCAAATTATTCTGAACACGCATTACATTGTCCGGGATTAGAATATGCCCGAAGTGGCCATAGGCTTACAGCCTATGACATCATAGACATCATTGAATCGATCACTATCACTGCCTAAAGTCAAGAGATTGAATGATGCCAAACGACAGCCGTTGAAGGACGTCTCACAATGACAATCCGGCTAATCGTTAGCCCACCACAAATGAAAACAGCCCTGTTTTTGAAAATGGCTAGCCGTAATTAAATACGGCGATATAGACAATTCGACTGCGATACCAACATAGCATTATCCGGTAATGGTTCAGCCAAAATATTGTTATAATATCCGACATTATTACAAACGTTATTTGAACATGTACTGGGCGTGGAATGATTTTTATATTTGGACGTATACATGTTTAATGCAAACGTAGAGCGTGACCGTCGATCGACGGTATAATAATTTACGGGCCTCAATGCATTAATAAACTCTTCATTATAGGCACAAAGCCCGTCGTATCGTGTTGTCCAGTAAGCGGATCCGTAATTGCGAAGTGCTACAAGTGCGTCCAAAGCACTAGACTGGTTAAAAGGTTTAGCTCGGTCTAACCTAAGAGTATTAAGTTAAACGAACGATTACTTTCTAATCGATTCAAACGCTTTACTTGTAGTCGAATACGGCTTAGACAGGACATCATCATCATCAGCATGTGTCATTTTTACATATTATATAAAGGAGCAAGCGAGCGTTAAGGTGACTTCTGGCGCCCATTAATATGCGCACATTTGTCACGTAGACGTGTTGCGCTGCCTCCTTGCAATCGATCAGCAGAAACTCACACGAGATCCGGCAATGTAAAGCATAGCTGTCATTTAGCGGCAGGGTTATGTAAGCGAAAGTTACGACCCCAGTCGTGCCGGCTCAGTTCTGTTGCACTGTAAAATGGCACTGTCTTACTATTAAATGAACTCCAATGTTTTCTTTGCACATGTCATTTTACTCCCTGAATACCAAGATTGAATGCAAGTCAGATTCAAGAAGACGAAAATTGGCTACTCGCATCAAACATTTTTTTCAACCAACTTGATTTATCTGAAGGAATTTTTTATCGAATCGATTCATTTTGACCAAAATGTGGTTATCCCAAAAGTTCTATTCTCCTCGCTGTATTCATCTATAGGTTCTTAATCTCACATAAAAGCCCTTGCTTTTTGTGAAAACTGGGATACTTGTATTCATTCTCGCCATTGAGATCCGATAATTAATTAAAGTTACAAAGATTTGGTGGAGTCAGTGCCTGCGAACTACCTAAAAGATAGTATAGACATTCGCGTAGAAATCGTAATAAAAATCTTTAATAAAAACTACCTTATTCCCCATTCCCATTAGGCCAGAGAGATAACATCAAGCGCGACAGCATAGCCATCACTTTACACCGCTGTTAAACTAACTCGAAATGCCTCCGCGATATCGGAGGCTCGTTCAGGATTCTTCATCATTGGTTAAAATCCTTGGTTATGAATAATGTTTACTTATTCTTCTTAATGACTTGTATTTACTGTAAAGTTGACGCAATGCAAGTAGCTTTCTATTTATTTTTCCCTTAACAAATTCGATAAGTTCATAGAGTACGTATTCTAATTCGTACATCTTAATAGATCAATTACCCCCATTGACTTAATATTCCAGCAAAGCGAAGACCTGTTGAAATATTCAAAAGCGAAGGGTCCCGAGCTTTGTTTTTGAGTGCGCTCTTACGGAGGGATTTTTTATGAGTCTACATTATCGTAAACATGGAGATATACGGCCATACACAACCATGAAATATTAAATATGTTTCAACTTTTCAAATCTTTGATTTAGAGACATGCAATTTCGAGCAAAAAATGCACCCATAAAATATATCCTTTAAAATATTTAATGTTGTGAGAGGAAAATCTTCTTTGTTTTACTGCAAAAAAGTATAACTAGAATGTAGTGCGACGGCTGCATTGTACGTCCGAGTATTTAGGGTCAGAGAGGGAATATCTGAATAGCCTAGTTACACGGACGTTTATAATGCAAACGGACAATAAAAGACTCCAGCTGCTTTTCTGTTAAGCCATAATGTCCACCTAGCTGAGACTCTGCCACGGCGGCCATCGCTATAGCGGCACCCCAGAAACACAGGACATATTATAAATCACAAGTGTGTGCTTCACACAAATCACATACTAATTCCCTCGTCAAATTATTACCGGAGAGAAGTCAAGCGCATGAGAAACGGCTCAAGGTGATCCGAAAGACATGAGAGTATAACACTGGTAACTTCCATAGACAGAAGTTACAAATTGAAAAAATCCTGGACCGCGAACCTGGGACCTCGGTATCTGTGATTTAACATGCCTCCATGCTTAACAGTATATGCAGATCCGGTACTCCGGGTAAAACGTAACGGAGGACGAAAAACCGCTTGTGTCGGCCTATCGTTCCATCGGATTATGAGCTTAAGGGATAGAAAGTGCACCTGTGTTCTCACTTGTGAACTAAGTGTAATGTGTCCTATGTAGTTGGTGAGATGTGAAAATTAGATTAATGTAAGCAATATTTCGACTGGCCGTACTTAAGGGTTCATGTGTTTTTTATAATATTACAACAAAATAACATCATGATGCTATCCCTGGTCACCTGAGGGTAAGTGTAGTCACTTACCACCACCACCACAGCAGCAGTGTAGTGCCGTCGACATGTTTTATCAAGTGGTACATTTAGCTTTTGACTTTTGCGATCAATACGTAATGTAATTTAGAAATAATTTCACAAGAAAGTTATTTTTACAAAATATTGCTTGAGATTTATCAAAATCTATCTAAAAACGCTATAATTCATAAATATAGCTAAGAATCAATGAAACAATGGGCGTATTGATTAGTTGACTCGTTCAAAAGGTATTCATCGTTTACCACACCCACACACATACATACATACAGACGTCCATAACATTACGAAAATACGTCACTTGTAAAGTTATGGTATGGCACAAAAATTAAAAGCCTTAGTTTTCAAGCAAAGCAGGCTCCACCTTTTACAATTGTCAAATAATCATAACTTAATTTATTTTGTCGAAAGTAAAGAAAGACAACTCACCTCTCCCACTTCTGCCGACGAACCTCAGGTCATTGAACTTCGCCACTTGGTTCTTCATAACCGCCGTGCAATTCCTCAGTTCTGCGGAACAGTTCTCGTCGTTTCCCGCCCTGACAGTCACCAGGGTGCCGTCGGACACTTCACCTAGGGCCACAACTTTGAACGCCACGGGGAGCGTTTTGTTCGACCGCCAGTGAGGGGGCAGCACTGTACATACCTAATACAAGCAAAAAATAATATTTTCATTGTCAACTAAGTCAAATATACAAATGTTTGCCTCGACAGACGTTTTATCAGCTGCAGTCACATAATGTGGTAATAATGCTAATACGTAAATATACCGTTCCGATTGCTCGTTTGTCTGTATATATATGTATGCTATAAAAAACACTCAAAACCTCTGACCGCTCTGTCAAATTAATTACTATTATAGGAAAGTAGAAATCGTTTTCGCTATTAAATGAAAGGCAAGGAATGTAATAGAATACTTCACGTGCAAGCAATGATTTACAATGTGTATTCGAGCCAAAAGTGTATCTGTGGATGAATTGATATACATGACGGCAATATTGAAGTTATATTTAAATTGAAAATTGATCAAAATCCATACTCACAACATGAGGACTCCCGGTCTTCACCAACTCCCCGGGATGGTCAGCCAGAAGCCCTTCCAAGGTTCTCTCCGCCAATAGTTCAGCCGTTAGCGGCTGGCTTGGCAAGTTTTTTATGTAACTAGAAGATGGCGCCTCGTGCCCCAAACTATTAGTCGTCGAAGTTACCTCACTCGATAGATGCATCGTCCAAACTTTAATCCACTACCTTACATAAAACTTCACTTGAGCATCACTAGTACCGTCACATGACTCTTCCGTGTTCAGATATTATAGACGTAAGGCCGTATTCACCAAGGAATGTGATCATTGCACAATATGGAGCCATTGCGTGGAGTTTATATCTGAAACGATAGAAACGGCGCTAACATAGATTCATACAGACATCCATAACGCGAAAATTACGTACTTGTAAAGTTATAGCGTGAAAGACTAGACAAAAATTAAAAGCTTTAGATTTCAAGCTAAGCAGGCTCCATATTTCTCAAATGTCAAACAATCATGGGAACCTCACGCTCACATGATACCGCCGTAAAGTGTCGCGTTTCGTTCGGTTTGTAAGAGTGGTCCATTCGAGGGGGGAAAGCGACGCATCGACATAGTAACTATGCGGATATTTATGAGCGTCATTAGAAATCAAAAAGCATCGACTGCTCGTTTATAAAACAACAGCACTGATTGAACTTTCGGATATATGTCGTACTCAATTTTTTTTCATCTCTGTTTCTGCTTTTGAAGTAAATAATCCTTAAAACGTACGAAGGAAATCGTCTAGAAAATATAGAATTGTGTCAAAGGATAGAGATACAGTTAGTGGCAACATCAAAGGGTAAGAATTTTGCACAAAATCAGGATCGAGGCGATGAAAGGGGATACAAACGAGGCGAATACAAAAATTATTTCGACACGCTTCGGCTTGGACTGGCAAATGTTTAAAATACAACACTTATTTTTGCCGCAACTTCGCTCGCATTGGAGCAACCCTTCGAAAAATATGTTTTTACAAATTTTGTGCTATGTACGTTATTTTACCTTAGGCTTAGAGTTATATAGAATAAAAAATCTTGCATTCACATTTATAATATCAAATTTAGGGATTACCAGCTACGCCTGACGGTTTTTACCGCGTGACTTGAAGTTAGGTGGAAATATTGCTGTAATTAAAGAGAACAACATGAGGTCCGAATGCATAAAATATTTTTTGAAGTGCCCAGTCTCCTTCGCGTTATTCAGACGAATCAAAAGGTACGGAAAAATCCGATGGGCAGCACCATGGAACATACACCTAAACATTTACACGCACATTCTCGAAAAGCTCTTTACGGATAAAACGAAATAAAATAATGTTTAATATGTCAAGTTGGACAAAGCTATTTAAGTGAGAAATTTCTTTAAAATTCGTACAGCCCTATTTAGATATAACATATTATATAGGAATATGACATGGAGACGATTTATTTTTATATATATATCCTATTGTTTTTTAAATTATTATTATTATTACAACTTCTTCTTTTTTTTCTTTTTAAATTTTCTTATTTATAAATATGTATATTTAAATGTATATTATAAATAAATATGTACAAATACTCAAAATATATAATATAATTACAATTACTTTAATGTGTATACAGATATAAACTATAAACTTAGTAATTATAGTTAATAAGTTGTAAAAAAAATTATTTATATTAAAATAAATAAAGACGAAAACAATACGACATTTATAATTAATGTAATATATGGACTTATCACAACACGTTAGCTTAGATCTGTGCTAAGTACCGTAAGGAATTGTGTTGCAAGAACTAGACGGAAACAAAGCAGAAGGTAGTGCCATGCTGCATAGCTACCATGCTGGCACGACAGGGAAGGAACCTCTCACTTAACACTGCCATAAAGTGACAGCTGTGCTATCGCGTTTCGTGCCATTTGTGAGTAGCCGTTGTCAAAAGGCTCCGATTGTTCGTTTGAGAAATACACATAATATATTAAATAAGAAGCATCCATGACCTCAGTGGGATGTGAAGCCGCGACCTCTCACTTAACGTGCGCGGTAAGCCCGCTTATGTTACCACTGCGCCAAACGGACAAACAAATGTGTTTTATATAGGTATATTACTACTAATATTATAAATGCGAAAGTAACTCTGTGTGTCTGTATGTGATGTCAAACTACTTAACCGACTTTCCTAAAATTTATTGTGACTATAGACTTAAGACCCGATTTCCAAAAAAAACTATATTTCCTTTTCAAAAAATATCTCGGAAAGGGCTACAATGGGGGGTGAAAATTTTCTAAAATCATCATGACACCACCTTGTGATACTACGTCAACGAAGTCGCGGGTAACAGCTAGTTACGATCGAACAAATTTCCCTCAAGATCGAGACTTTGTTCGCAAATAACAATCTCCATCAAATATTGACGGGGAATTTTATATTTAAAACGTATCTTTGACGGGTTTCCCCTTTACCAGTGCACATGTAACATGTTTGCGAAACGCGATATGTCGATCGGATGTTAAACTTAATTTCTACAAGGGGCTCACCCTCAACATGCCTTTTACTGCCTTTCACGTTGTTTGCTTTGATTCCTGATAAAGCCCCAGGGCTCCTGTTATATTAGCAAATATATTCTATGTAATGACGTATTTTGTAGATCTTTTGTTGGATTGGAGGTAAATGAGTAGTTAAATACTTTTATGATTCTTTACTGCAAATTCTTCTACGTTTAAGCCACCAGAAATACTCGGTAAAACTGCATGAAATTCCCGGTACATTTCGTGCAGTTTTGTCGAGTAAATTTATATTAGGTAGAGTATTATTTTAGCTCGAAGTACAAAGGCATTCGTTGCAGTCCGATTACTCTTTAATGCAGGTAATAGCACAACTTCTAACAAGCTATTAAAAAAAAAGCTTTCGATAAATAACGACAACAAGAACATATATATATTATAAGCATTTAGAGATATAGTTGTGCAACTGTCTCGATGACGCTTTAATTTTAGTCTTTTATTGACGGACCACATAAATTTAGCATTATGATATCTTCTATATCATAATCATTTACTGAGTGGTATGAGTACGGCATAGAAACATTACGAAAGGTTATTTTTTAAGGATTGCTTTTTGGCTGTAACTATAAAACATTTATTAATTAATATTATGTAATGTGTGCCGTATATTTCTATGTTATATTAATAGTTTAGGTATATTAGTATAGATAATAGCTGCTGAAGTATAACGTTGTTAATATGTAACAGTGTATGTAACTCTAATATACTCAATGAATATGTTCTATCTTAACGTCAGTTCTCAGAGAACGCAGTGTCACATATCGCGATCCTTACATACTTGCCTTGCCTCTTCCACATTCATTGCACTTTTCATCCATAATCATCGTATCATTAAGATATATTTATTATAAAATGATCTCTATTTAACTTTCCTTCGGTCCCATTTTAAGTATCAAGTCATAATGTCATGTATAATTAATTATAAGCTGATACATGAGCAAGACACGTCATTAACAATGTATACTCACGTAGTTCATGGGAACGTTTGTGATAACGATTTCAGACAGGGTTGTTGTCATCATTTAGGCGAGGAATAATTTTAGCCAATACTGTGACTACTGTGTACTAGCAGGGCTAAGGTTTATGCGTAGGAATAAGTTTAGATAATGATACAAGAAAAAAATTAAAGAGTTGAAAAAAAAACGAAATATGAGCATATATCTCTCTTTATACCCGGTGAAATTAAAAGTATGAATCCCTTTTATACCTGATAAGTATAATGTCTACCGAATATAATTTAATCTTAATAAATTATGCTTAAAACCGTTACATAATTTTTGTACAACGATGTTGATTTTTTTCCTTCTTCTTTTTCTTTGGTTTCGCGGGAAAATGCACTGCCACTAGTTGGGATCCAGTGGGTGTGTGGAACCTCGGCGACTTGCCAGCCCCACAACAACGATGTTTATTTTATTACAACATGTGGCAGCACAATACTTTTCCGTTATATTCAAAATTTGATACAATTTTTTTCTTTAGCTCTGGTAGAATTATTCAATTTGCCACAGAAATTACAGATACGTTACCATTACAGGTAATTCTGCAATTAATAAAGGAGAACATTTTCTTTGGCAGCTAGTTCGAAATAAAATTATTTATTTTTTTATACCCGATGATAGTAAAAATATATATATTTTTGTATCTGGCGAAGTATAATGCCAACCGAAAATAATTTGAAGCCGAATGTAAAGCTTCTGAAACGTCGGGCTAATTAAATAATTAAATAAACCGAGGTAAAATCCGCAATAGTTTTATTGTAATGAACAATGGTTAATCCAACATGTACCAACACAATTTTTCGTTATATTCAAAATTCGATACATCTTTTTTCGGGTATGGTACAAATATTACATTTCTTAAAAAAGATTTTACACGCTCTGATACTTGGCTTTGTCTATTCGTGTTATACAACAAAATCCTTACAAGCTATATGTGATCAATTTTCTCAAAATCTACTGAAGGGATTTTCATGCGGTTTTCGCCAATAGATAGATCAACTCCCGAGGAAGGTTACAACATGTAATTTATTCAGATAACAATGACTTGCTATTCTCTAGAACATCTTGAATCGCAAAATTAATAAACGCTGTGAAAATAAGTCTGCTAAAGTGGAATAAAACAAATCCGGCCGTTTTGAATCACGCATCCAGTTCATGAATAGGAGGACAATAAAATCTTAGGTTAAACATACAGAAAGGGCTGAGGCGTAAATAATAAAACGCATAGGGGGACGGGTAATGCTTGTTGCCCCACGCCCTCACAGCTCTCCACTGTTTCATCATTTGTGACGACGTTTGTATCTGTAACGTCTTTAAATGAATTAACACTTGAAACTCTACGAGACTGTGATTAGAATTAAAATTGAAATATTATAAGTTGGCGTATTGTGGAAATTGATCAAGGAGAGATAACACATTTACATTTGCGGATGCTTATGCGTGTCAGTCTAGTAGCTCCGATTGCTCGGTAGGAAGAGGTAGCGCCATGCTGCATAGGAGGAGGTATTGCCATGCATAGTACATGACAATTCATCCGCCTATGCAACGGAATTGGGCCGGCCGGGAAGGACGTCTCACTCACATAATACCGCCGTAAAGTGACATCTTCAGTGTAAAAACTCGTAAAAAGGCTCCGATTGCTCAATTGCTCCCCTATTTAGAAAAAAACTATACTGCAAAGAAACTTACAAATCTGAAAGTTCGTGTTGTTTTCTTTCCTGCATTAATACTCGTACCAAACGAATTAGTTTCTAAACATCTTTTCTAACAATGTTTTAATTTAATGTGAAAATTACGTCTTAAGACATGTTCAAGGCTTACACTATTTACGGATAGCTGTCCGGTATCCAAGTTCCTACCACCGCCGTGTACCGATGCGTTATTCTCTAACACAAGTACATTTGCTAAGTGCTCTTTCTATGAAGGAAAACAACGTGAGGACGCAGGATTTGTGTATTCAATACGACCCAATCTAGGATTGGAGCTGGTTTCCTTTCTGAGTTGTTGAGATCAGATAGCAGTCCACTCTGTGTAAAAACTAGCTCCCTCTTCAAATTCCCTAGGGTAGGGAGCTGATACCGATATCATCTGATATAGCAACGGGATAAGGCGAAAAGAAGAAAAAGATAAAGTAATACATACAAAAACTACACGGTCTACATACTTCTTATACCAAAGCCGTCCAAGACTGTGAAAGCGTCTTAAAGCATTTGAATACCCCGGGTCCGGATACGGCGGATATTGCATTAGCTAACCTATTTGTAACCGTCTCTCTACACGATCATTATCGTTTCCGCCGGCCTCCCGGGACGATCTGACCCTTTTCCCTATCGATGTGACAGAGCATACGCAATCGAAGTTACCGGGTTGGTGTGAGTAAATTCTTATGGTGCTTTAGAAATATTTTGTCTAATGTGTCAATATTACATTGCTACAAAGCTTGTGGGTTATTTTTTTTTTATTTTACCTTAAGATACGATTACTAGCCAGTGATATGTCAAGACTTGTGTTTAACTGTTCACCAACTAAACCTTCTATTCTTTGTTGTTGAAGCGGGGAAATACATTTACGCGCCTTCTCCGGCCCTGGTTGAGGTCAAATGGTGTGTGGGGCTCGCGGCACATTATATTGCCGAATATCCATGCCGCCTTTGGTAAGGTGCCCCGGAACAACAAATCATCAGAGCACCTCGATGTCTAGTCAGCCCCCAAGAGACCAACGCCACTTCCGAAGATGGGGTTATGCTACACCACAGGACAACCCCACCGACTTTGGGACAGCGCAATGGCTTGCTTAGATGCGCTGCCTTCTTTTGCTCTTTTGTTCCCTCTTCTTATAACAGGAATACAAAGAGTGGCTCCTTCTCCTGCTCTTTAGTCCCCTGTTCTTATAGGAGGGGTACAAAGAGCAGCCTCTTGTCAGTTGAATTGGCTTCGCTGGCCACTGAGCCCCACCGCCGCGACATGGCTTGAACCATTCAAATTGGGTTCGCCAACTACACCTTTTTTTTTTTGGTGACAAAGGGGAATGCATTTACGCATGATACCTGGGGATCCGGGTAGGCCCCAGACCTATGTTGGACTCGGCAATTGGGTAACAATTCCTGCTCAACCACTTAAACCCCACTCTCGCCCGCTCGTCGGCTTCCTTCTGGAACATGACGGTCTCGCAGAAGGAGGCCATCGCCTGGTAGGACTCGTCGCTGCCGAGCATCGCGACGATGATGCTCGACTTTGACAAGTCCCCTCCGTCAACTGATGTCAGATCGTGACGCAGCGCCGCCCATCTCGGGCACACCTCGAGGGTGTGCTGGCCCGAGTCCACCGCTGCGTCACAATCATGACATCGATTCGTCGGCTCCCTGCGGGCCGTCCAACACAGTTGCTCACCGTTGCTTAACCATGCCCTGTGAGCACCTGCGTTAGACGGAACGCGAGGAGTTTGCGCCTACGGCGCATCCACCGCTCGAGGACCAGGCGCAAGGCAGCCGTTATCTCTCTACCGTACGGCAGCCGTGGGCCTGCCTAACCGGCGGATCCGTAATATCTCGTCATGCGTGGGGTTTAGGCCGAGAGCCCTCCTATCCGAGACGTAGGAGGAACTCCGCCACGAGTTCCCACGGGGGATCACCGGCTAGGGCTGTCGCTGCAGCCCACGATATCGTACCGGTACCCCCGGATCGACTTCACTGCGACGACCCTCTGCACAGAGCGCAGATGGGCCTTATTTCTCGCAGTGAGACGATCCGCCCAAAGCGGAGCACCGTACGTCGCTATACTCCGACAGACACCGAAGTACAGCTGCCTGCAGGCGGCGCTGGGTCCTCCGAGGTTCGTAAGGAGTCTCCCCAGTGCGGCGAGTGCGCCTTTACGACCTTCGGCCCCACCATAGCGAAGTGTGGGCCGAAGGTCCACCCTCCGTCAAGGATGAGCCCCAGATATTTG
>JAFELO010000386.1:250068-289198 GCA_017140195.1 Eumaeus atala | reverse complement strand
AGGAGACGGCCTCGCAGGACCCAGCCGATGTTGCCGACGTTCAACAGGATTAGTCCAAGTACAAAACCCTGCGGAACGCTGCGCCTCACTCGCCGCCACTCCACGAACCCCGACCGGTTCTCGAGAGCCACTCAGAGAACATAGAGATACGCCTCCAACAGCCTCACGAGATAGGGAGGCACCTTAAAGAAGGCCAATGCCTCCCGTATCACGCTATGCGGGACACTGTTGAAAGCGTTCGCGATATCCAACGACACTGCGACTACCACCACCCCCCTGTGTTCCTCCTCACCCGTCACCGCCCGCAAGCGATTGAGAGCATCGATCGTCAACCGGCGTGCTCGGAACCCGAACTGTGACTCCGAGAGTCCGGGTCCCGCGCCCTCCTCCAGGTGCTGAACGAGACGGGAGGCCACAATCCGTTCTAAAGCCTTCCCAGTCCTCGTCAGTCAGTTTCACAATCATGTTCTTTCTTAAGGATTAAACTCCACTCACGCGTTGGAACTGACTCGCACTTTTTTTATAAATTTAGAAACGGAATATATACAATTCTATTGTAATAACAATAAAAACATATTTACCAGCTCTCCATCAGATGTGGAGCCATTTTCCTTTAATAATTTCACCTTCACAGCACATAGGTACAAACGATCAGTGGGTGCCATTTAGTTAGTACCGACACCACGAACATCCATATGTATCGCTCCCCCATGGGCGACCGGCTTCTCAGATACCACACGATATTAGACAACCCAGCTGTCACCAATTATTATTGTTTGGAATTATAGAGCTTTCAAACTACCTCTCCGTCGTGGAATGCTAATTGGTACCGTTGCGCGTTGTAACATTGCAATGTAAAAGGTAGTATAGACGCCGTGTCACAAGAAAATCCAGTATGCGATTGCTACCCTGTCGCGACTGCGTAGGTCTCTTGTAGACCTCGTGCTACGCCATACCTGTAGACCGCTACACCGGTGTGTAGCTTGTAGCCTGTGCTACGATATACATCGTGGCTTCTAATAAAAGGGTTTGCCTATTTGTCCGACATCAAATGAAGAGGTTAGTAAGCGGTAGTGCCGTGCATTGAACCCGCATATTTTTCGCTAATATGAACTCTCCTTATATTGACAACAGAACATGACGGTGGCCCATTTGAGGCAGGGAAAGAATAAAAGATACTATACATGTATTTTGTAAGAGAAACATCATTTTTGTAAGTCATTAAATTATTATATGGATAATTAATTTATTAGTAATTTTTGACAGACTCGCTGAGTCTATTCTTATTATATCTTCGGTTCTTTTCAGGACAGGGCTTGGGTTGCGAGCCGGTGGTAGATTAGTTGCTGACACTCAAAAACTAATTTTTAATTCTATTTTGGAACTAAAAACATTTTCATTTACAATTTAATTGGTATTCGTTTCATTACTTATAGCCAAATGTATTAAAATATGTGATTATATTATGGCACTAACAATTAGACCCAGCTTCTCACGCAAACTTCACGAAATATGGCAAGAATGCATGATTCCTCTAAACATTAATGTTGGTCGACCGTTCACCAGGTGGGAAGACGATCTCCGTGCAGTGCAATCTTGGCGTTCATTGCGAGAGGCCTACGTACAGCAGTGGACCGATAAGGGCTGATAATATTGATGAAACATTACACGTCACGTTTACAACAAATTAGATTTATGACAGAAATATATCTGTCGAAACAGCTAGTTGTCAATAATTGTTGCAGCTAAATAAGGATTTATTTTGATATTTCTTTCACCTTTTGGTTACATTGTTGAATTGTTCTATACGTTTTTAGACAATGTAATATAGCCTCTGTTTAGCACTGATATGGTCCTTTATACATACAGACATATATATATATATATATATATATATATATATATATATATATATAGTTATTGTTCCATAACCACAGATTTTCACGGATTGTCGTTCATTCCTTATATTCAATATTTGAAGAATATAGTGCTTAGTAAACAAAAAGAAAAAGGAGTAGAGCTCTGAAAAGGGACACACAACCAGTAACATTCTCATTCTCTTGCCTTCATGAGCCAACTAAAATAAGACAGTATGTAAACTCTGTTACAATTAAATAGAATTTAACATCAAACTTTCACACGTGGCATATACTATTCAAACTAAAACATTATTGATACGGTCTATCAAATTAATAGCCATACAGATCATGTTATTACTACTATTAAAGTACACACATAAGAGAATTAAGACATTTTAACATTTTACAAAGATTTAACAAGATCTGAATTGTGGCGTCGTTAAGAAAACATGAACTCACTCTTTTATATAAATTATTACGTGCATCGTTACATATTTGATACACTTTACATCAGTAACATATAGATTCCTGGGCAAATAATATTTAAGTAGCAAGATATAATTGCTACAATACCCCCCCCCCCTGGTTAGGAAAAATTTTGCTACGCTTTGCAAAATTTTAATACTACTAAAACCTCTAAAACAAAACTCAAATTTGAGCATCTGGTATGGAATGTAAAAGGAAATGTTGCGGGCTGCAATGCTATATATGCCGCATGAGAATTTATTACTTCAATTATCCCAAAATAACATTAGAAATGGTTAAATTTTGTTCACTGTATACCACATATAATGCATCCGTACATTCTTATCTGACAAACATCGCTACAATCATAACAACATGCTAATTGCGTTAGTGCCTAATAAGTACACCTCGCCCTTTCAAAGAGAGATAAGATCACTATAGACCTTACTCACAGCTACGTAGTAAATACAGAACTTTAGGATACTCTAATACATTTTTTTCCATAATATATTAAAGATGTAATACAGATGGACATCCCCAAACTAATGCACATAGACATTGAATCAATAAGTGCTGTAGAGCAACACCACATATAACAGTATATGCAAAAAATAAAAACAATTTATCATGGATTTATGATGATAATTTCAGGTTCTTGAAATGTTCCAAAATACATCCTTCATGTACACCTTTGTAGACTCCTAAATCATCTAAATCCAATCTACTTAAACGGTGGTATAAGTGAGCTAACAAATTCTCAGTATTCATCAAGTTATAAGTATTATGCGTTTGTTCTAAAGTAGTTTTAATTCATAAAGTAGTTTCTAACTCATATTTCATATTCTAATTCAGCCCTAGGCAAGGGTGTAAAATTTTATAGGGTGTAACATTTATGATTCTCTTACCAACGCCTACACAAAAAAATATACTACCAAAAAGTGGAGTAATACATTAATACAGTTTGTATAAATTATAATTTGATATTTAGAGATGCACCAAATTTGTTTTACAGAAACACTTAAATACTGCTTTCAAGAATTACTATTACAGCACTCCCAAGCAAACCGAAGCAAAATTCTAGTTAAATATTGCAGAATTAATAATTTAATATTTCAAAATACCGTTCATCAACTAATTGTTCAAATAATTTCTAACTGATATTCCATATTTCAAAAATATAAATTTTATGATAAGTTAACCTTTTAAAACAATTCATAACATCAACACATACTTGGTTTGGTAATAATGCAACTTTAAATTATAATATTAGTATCTAAATACACAATGTGATAAGTATCAATGTTATATCATACCTACCCTCAATTTTCTGTCAAAAAAATATCTTTAAATTCTTAATTTTACTATAATAATTTCAATAATATGTTTATTATGTTATGATCAAAATATGATAAATTAGTGGTTGACACCAAGAACAATTATTTAAGGTATACAATGCAATTTTTATTTTATTACAAATTATTTAGGGCCCCACGTTGGGCGCCAATTGTAACAGTTTCAACTAAAATAAAAGGAATTACCACGAAAAAAGTAGAGGGCTATTGAGATGTAATTGCTCCTGAAAATATATTTATTTCAATTGGTCTTTGCACAATCACAATCCAGGACAGACTTGAAATGCTACAAGAACAAGAAAGGGATTAATACAGTTTTCGTTATTGGTTAGTATAAAGTGAGGGTATGAAGTATTATCTGGCTGTTATCCGAGACTCCCGGCTGCAACTCGGATGGTCCTTTCTATATTAAAACTATGTTAAACTCTGTTACAATTAAATAGAACTTTACTGCAATTAAGTAGAAATTAAACATCAAACTTTCACAAGTGGCTTATACTATTCAAACTTAAACATTATTGATACGGTCTATCAAATTAATAGTTATACAGAACATGTTATTACTACTATTATAATGTACACTTAAGAGAATTAAGACATTTTAACATTTAACAAAGATTTAACAAGATGTGAAACATGGCGTCGGTAAGAAAATATAAATTATTATATTATAAATTATTTCGTGCATCGTTACATATTTGATATACTTTATATCAGGAATATATAGATTCCCGGGGAAAGAGAGAAAAAACTGTATATTATGATTTGGCGATGGCAGATAGCGTCAGCCATCGCAAATATATCCATCCTTGCCATCGCCAATAGGAAAAAGAGTGACATTTCTTCAACATAGAAAACATTAAGCCTTAAGATGGCAGATAAAATATTTAAGTAGCAAGATATAATTGCTACACTATAGCTAACTTCAGGATGTCATTTTTTGTGACGGTGTGCAGTGCACGTCGTGAAGAAAATACACTCATCGTTTTTCCCTAACGCACCAAAGGAATATAACTTCAAAAATGTGCAATTTATAACAAATTCATATCTAGTCGATTGAATGTAATGTCACTCTTGATAGAAATTCATGTAAACACTTGAATAAATAAATAACAAGTATACAAATTTATTTATTTATTCGAGTCTTAACTTCATATCTATCGACTGATGGTATTATGTTCCCCATTTGACGCAGAGTCATACACAAAGCCGCGGGTGAGACTAGTATGTAGAGGCGCTAGTGAGTAGCGAACTTTCAATTAGACGGGATCTGCGTGTAATTGTGAGTCGGAACTGGACGCGAACAGCCGGAGATTGATCGGAGATGATCGATGATTGTGACCAGTTCGTCGTTGTGTGGTGGACGCTACAATATGTGCGTTCAGCTCTAATTCTGTTTTAGATTGGTCCCTTGAACGGATGATGGAAGGGAGGCCAAAGCATTTATGAGGATATCTACGGGCGTATTTAGTCGTCAAAAGGCTCCGATAACTCGTAAATACTATTAAAACTAATGCATTGCCTTCCACTCCCATCCCGTGTCATTTCGCCCCTACATGATAAAAAATTGTAAACCGTTATTTCCCGGTTTAGTTTCTCAAGTAGTAGTCGGTAAGTTCTCATCAAGGAACAAGCCGGGCGGTTCGTTAGTCAATTATAATGGATCAAATCATGAAACTGAATTTTGAAACAATCATTCTTAACAGACGGGCTAAAATTTGTAAAATATTTACGCAGCACTAAAATAAATCCAACATTGATAAACCCACGGAAAGATTTCCTTCGAGTAACTCCTGTGATTAATCCTAAACTCAAACTATTCTATTTGTTGTTTATCTATAACAATGGAATTATTAAACGCAAAAGCTCCAGGACATATTCTTAACAATATGTAGATCGGCAATCGACGTTGGAGATAGACCCTCCGTAATTTCAGTGACGATAAACAACGTCGAACGCAATGAAGCAGTTAAATAACAACCCGTGGAATGTGATGCGAAGTGACGTCATTTATTAAAGTACCCGAGCTGTCAAAGTACCCGGCCTCCGGGGTACCAATGTATACATCACTAAATACTTCTTAGTGCAGTTCTTAGTAAGAAGTAAAATTAAAAAGGAAACATAAAGTTTAGTAGAAATCGCCACATCGGAGGAGTAAGGTAATTGTGAATTACTCCGGGGAGCATTGCTAGTACTTATTATAGTACTTATTGTGCTTCATCCTCCAAGAACTAACTATGGAGAAAAGGCATAGTATTTGAGGGGCCACAATCGTTCAATAAGCTACCTCAAATTATAAAAGAAACTGAAACAATGGCTAAATTTAAAAAAATTGCTTAAACACCATATTCTTATTAATCAAAGTTAATAATAAAAACAATAGAATTCTCATGTGTACGTATGTATGTATGTACGTAAGCTGGGTATTTTTATATGCGTGTAGATATACAGTGTGTGCATATCCATAGGTGAATTAAAATGTGTGGAAATATATATGTAGTGCGTACATACCTTGTGCGTGTAGGTGTATCCGCATGTGCATTAGGCACAAATTAAAAATAATAAAAAGAAATGCATAAAAAATATAACTTGCAAACTTTAATTTTACTTAACATGTATCTGTATTCTGTTATATCTAAATTACTTTTTATCTATAATATCCGCCTAATATAATCTAACAGTGGAAATCACAAAACACAATTCACAAAATTACGTCGATGACTATGAGCCGTTTCTAGCCGTTTCAATATGTCATGTCATTCCGCGTTCCACTGTTGTTTTCCCTTTTTTTCGACATACCCACAAACCCACAAATGTATTTATAATTGCGTTTGTATAAAAGTGTTTGTGTAAATGTTCAACCTCACGCAAAATTTAGAATAATGAATTAAGTTATTTATTGTTTCTCATCTATTAGTGAATTCTAAAATTCTTTTGGGAAATAAATGTCTTAAAACCAAAAACCTATTATAACACAATGTCCCAAAAATATCTGTCTGTATGTTATATACTTTCTCAAAATCAACGAGTTTTCATACGGTTTTCACCCGTGGATATAGCGAATCCCGAGGAAACTTTTACTATATAGTCTAATCCCTGCTGGAGTGGATTGCTAGTACTTATTATAAAACAAAGGCTCAAAAGATATCTATTTGTATGTCATTTTCTCAAAATTTACTGAACTGTTTGTCATGTGTTTTCATCCATAGATAGAAGGATTCCTGAGAAAAGTTTTATTGTTTAATTTATTCACGCCTGAAGCCGGGAGGACGGCTAGTTTTACATAAACTAATTTACTTTATTACTACCTCGTTAATCTAGTGTTAGGCTTGTGTTGTCCAGAAATATTGAGGTCATAGTTGAAGATGGATTCTCAAGAGTTTTTTTTTTTTATTTTAAGAAATATTTTTTAGAAAGAAAGTCAGCAGCGTTGTACCACTGGAGAGTCCACAGAGATGGTTTTATACCTGACTGCTCACGGTCATGTCAGATTTTCAACGTATCAAAATAGACAAATGAGTGAATAGAAATTACACTTTTATCTGCACCTGTCCGCTGTAATACTTCCTATATGATTGATTAGTTTCTGTAAAAATTTGCCTAACTTCGATTCTTCTTCTACTTTCAGCAGATAATAAAAACCGGCCAAGAGCGTGTCGAATTCACGTACGCAGGTAGGAATTGTACTATGTCATTATGAAACGGCAAAAAAAGTGTTGTTGTTTGACCCTCTATAAGTAGTTTATTTATACTATTTACAACTAAAATACGTCATACGTAAGAATTTTCACTACTTTGCTATCACGGTTCATGAGATACAGCTTGATGATAGACAAACAGGGAGTTTTAATAATAGTACGAAATTCAAAAAACTGTAGGTATATCATATCGATTGATTTTGCTGTACGATATTCTCATGAAGATTAAAAAATAAATTTACTTTTCCAATATTTAACGAATCATGTGCCCTGACCTATCTATGCATACAATAAAGACACAATTTTTTAACATTCCAAAAATAATTCAAATGCAACGTCTTCTTCCCACATATTCTTAAATGTAGTGAATGAAGCTTTAAATAATACAGTGAAGTTGAAACGTTAGCGAAGGTGAGACACCCCTCGCTCTAATGGGAGTTCGCACTTACTTTTTAACAGGCCTCACTCCCTGTTATGGAAGGAAATAATTACAGGTACCTGACAAATTATACGTACGCAAATTTATATAATATAAATTGACATGGTGTCATTCATTTTTATAAATGGCCTGGAAACGATTATCCTTAAGCTCTACTATATAATTCTAACATAATAAAATGTTATGTGAAAATACTTCCTTCGTAATTCCTATCACTTTTATTACAATGTAATTTTACATAATATGCCATTGACATAGTATAATTTTAAAATTGATAAAAGATGTTTAAACAAGTATTTTAATTAAAATTCTGATATCATAAGATCCATTATGTGACAGCTAATTAAAACTTCCTTTGTAGTATCATTTTTATGTACAAGTATTTTTTATCTACGTATACCTAGTTTTAATTAATTATTCGTTAAGTAGAATAGTTATTTACGATTTACAAAAAGCAACCGGATAGAACTGTGTCATTTTTGAGTTTTTTTTACTAATTTGTGATCTTAAAATATAACATGACCACGAGTACATATGTCATAAAATATAACATAATCACGAGTACATATGTTATGAAATATAACATGATCACGAGTACATATGTTATAAAATATAACATAATCACGAGTACATATGTTATAAAATATAACATGATCACGAGTACGTATGTTATAAAATACTGAATTGTATAAAACACAGAACTTATAATTTTTTTTGCTAAAAAGTATTTTATAGTTATTTCAGATTCTGTAAGATATCTTTGGCAAACTTCATCCAAATCGGTTTAGTAGGTTTTTCATTAAAAAAGACCAACAAGCCAAACTTTCATATTAGTACTATTAATAATTCCCTTTTAGTAGACTCTAAATCTTTGTAAATAATTTTATTAATGGTACATTGTTACTAATTTGTAATAATAATTCTGATCCGAAGAAATTGCAACCGTCAGCGATTTTTCTTTCAAAGCTACGTTACGGCTTATGATTTATTCACTAACATTTGAAAACTTTCAAACTTCCTCATTAACATTTTCCTTCATATAACAATTAGTTATGATGTTTCTAAAACCTCTCACTGTATATAAATATGTTAGTGAATCCAACTTCGGATTAATGTGAGACTAAAAGGTACGTGTTCATAGCAATTAATAAATTGATAATAAAAATCCACCGACTGTTTTCAATGATCATATTACGCTATCGTGTTTTATTCGACAAACACACATGTAAGGCAATCCTGTGGACCAAAGTCACACCGAAAATAGATATTCATAGTAAAAGGCTTCTGTTAAAAATACTTACAAAGAAATTTGTAATCATATGTAGCATAATACATTCAATGATAATGGTGATTGCACTTGGGGCATAAGGCCTACAACATCTGTGTCATACACTTTAAGACATAGTAATATATAAGATCGTCACATCTAAACGCTATTTCCGTTAAAAATATTGTCTCCCTAAAAGAAATATAATATAAATTAAAAAAAGAATACATATTAGCTATATTAAAGAAAAATGTGATGTACATATATTACATTAATAAACCTTATGAATCGTTTTCGTAGTTGTGTACCGAGAATGTTGCGAAAACGTTAATGAGCGAAACCACTTAACGAGTCGCAAACAAAAGGTACACACCCCCATCCCTCGCGTGAACATAATCAAAACTTTAATTAATCAGATCCAAGTTAAAGCTAGTGGGCTCGCGTTGCTATCACAATATGTGCCGTTATCTTCAAGTTTAATCGACGCAGTGTGCGCTGAGGCTAATGAGGCTGCGGTTACGTGGCTCCCGGCTCCCGATCTTACGAACGAACTCACAACTTTCATACGGAATCATACACGACAAAAAAAAATAATAAATACTTACTCGAAAAAAACACAACACTATCATCACTTACACTGAAGTCCGCACTAAAAAAAGTTCAAGAAAACCGACAAGGCGCGCGTCCGCCGCCGAAACGTGGTCGACATTAAAACCTTAGCGGGAAAGAAACGGTCCCCTTATTACGTCTCGAAAGAAATTCGCTCGCACACAGTGGCGTGGCAAAAGAAGTCCACTCACACAGACGAGGTGCAGCGACACGAGGGGATAGATGCGTTTGTGTGCGGCAAACGGTACAAATAACGTATTAAAAGAGATAGTTAAAGACGCACTTACGTGTTGACACGTTATAATCCCGCCACTAAAGTCTAAAGGTATTTTTATTTTTACAAAGAGGCATAAGATAGAATAAGTGGCAAAACTTGATACTTTTGACGCGAATGTTGACATGAAAGAAATTTAAAAGCGTCGATATAATTAGCACGCCAAAGAAAAATTATGAGAAAAATTTTGCATTCACTCTATGCATATGCCAATTTTTTTTAATACCCTCAAAACCGAGACGAAAAAAATTGGTAATCTGAAATTAGAAATAGATCACCGAATATTTTTGGGTTGTATATTATTATACGAACAGGGAATTATTATTTTAGGGAGAAGTAGTGCCATGCTGCATCGGCATGGCAGTACTTCAGCATACCAATTATATGGATGTCCGTGGGTGTCGGTAGTCGTAAAAAGTTCCGATTCCTCGTTTGCCACTATACTATATAAAACACATACATTTCTGTTGTGACTCCACCTTTTGACCCCATAAGATATTGCCTGTAGCGGAATTTCAATTTTTACGAATCCCAAAAGAATATTTTATTACATTTGGGAATCCGTAATAAAAAAGTACTCTCATGGCCTTACATCCTCCCCCATGTCCCAATAAAAACATGAATTAGTCGCTTACCACGAATTAATCAAGTAACGATCGTCGTTTCATTGGCCAGTCAAATTGTATAAAAACCTGAGAACATAATTATGGCGTAATGAGCTGATGATTATGATAACTTTAACATTTCCAACTACAAATTACTTCAACATTTACAAAATGAATAAAAATGTAGTCTGCCACGCTCAAACAAGTAAATAGGAAATTTTCATTTTTTTTTTACACTTTATTTTAAATATTGCTGTGTATTGTTGACCTAGTTTATAATCTATTCCAAGGGAACCACTCATTATGTAGAAAATGAAAAATATATGTTGAGTTTTTTATGTAATCGTAAATATATTTATTACATGTAATATGTTTATGTAATACAAAATTTCGCGTCTATAATTTTTGCAAGATTTAAGATCTAATGACGATTCTTGTCATGTATCGCTACATTTTAGACCTAAGTCTCTTTTAATAAGCGCCAGGACAGCCGGTCTCAACAGCTGTTGACCTGAGTCATGCTGTTACAGGAACACGGTCTATCTCCGTTTTTCTTTTTGTTTTCGCGGGGTAATGAACCATGTTTAATGGTTATGAATATTCACCTTTCACGAAATCTAAATACACTAAAAATATCAAACTTAGACAAAGTCACGTTATCAACTAGTAGAGTAGACAAACCACATGTATCAATTAAAGTGTAGCGTCGAAAGGTTTCAATTCCTGTAATTATCAAGATTCGTATCTCTGGGTGGTGAAACCGCAGTTTTCTTCATCAAGAGTCGCGTCGTTGGAAAAGCGTTCTTAACACAAAGGGTTAAAATCTATTTTGAACGATAATCAATCAATTTTTCACTGCTTTTTATTTAATTTGTAGGAGTGACATCAATTACGTTATTGTTTATTGATTTGTGCCTATATCTAGTAGTGGATAGTTAATATTGTCAAAAATACTACGTTGAATTTTACGTATTATTCTGATCAATTTACGTTATCAATAATTGAACGTGATACAATAAATATCTATTTATTCATATGTAATGTAGTCTTTTGGATTGTAGGTGATAGCACCCGACGCGATCGTGACAGCGCCTATCACAATGGGTATACTTCGTAAAGATGACCATAGATCCTGTTAAAAGATATAATATCATAAAGGGTAAATGATTTAAACAAACTTTTAGAGAAATATCATTAAAATAACTGCTACTGCAAAAGCGTATTAAACAAATGACAATCCTCTTTCAAGGCCTAGGTGAAGTTAATTAATGTAATTAAATTTAAAATTTTGAATTAAATTTAGAACATTAATTTTGAAATCTTTTTTTTTTTTAGAAAATAATATCCATTTTAGTTACAGTTTGTATTTTACAATTCTGTCCTATTATTGAACTATTAAAATGAATACTAAAAAATATTTAACTTTATTAAATTAGTACCTACTGCTACATTAGCTGTCACTTAAGATAAAATCTGTTCGTTTTTCTTACTAAAAACCGACGTACTATATGAAACAATAAACAAATCAAAAAATACATCTCACGTAGATTGAAAATAAAGATGAAAAGAAGAATCTCGTAGTAAATTTCGACGCGCATTAATAACTAAACACCCTTGCCGAAATAGCGTCGTATAGTGGACAAAAGACGCAACATTAGCCCACACCCAGACTCTCGAACCCACACACCTGTAACCGCACTCGGTTACAGTCACCCACACAGAGGAATTTCACCACTACTAGTCTGGAACCCACACGCCCATCCGCCAAACACGCCCAGCGTCTTGGGTTTTCTTATAAACCACGTTGTGTTCTACGTCCCGCTCTATCATAGTGCGCCAGATAGCGGCCTCTCGGTCTAACGCGATGACGAGCTTCACATAAAACGATGCCACATTCCCGCCTTTTTTCCCACTCCATTTTGACAGCTCGTGGCTCCATATCTGGCCGGAACTAAGACGGTGTTCACAAACTACACGTTATAAATCTTTAAATATATTTTTCCTTTACTAGCTAACTCGTATTAAAATTTGCCCACTATGAGAAACCTAAGCTCTGAGTTTACTTCTTACAAATATACTCACAAACACGAGTTAATTTCTAAGTACAATGTTTAATCCTTCGCCTAAACAACGTTCCACGAAAATGTTTTGTTATTAAAAAATAATCTACAAGTCCTCTGAGATACTTTTACAATATACAGTTTTAAAATTATATAAAAACGGTATTTTTTTTTGTATTATGATTACCGTACGTAATATGCACTTCTGTCGAAAAGGTCTAACTTTAGTGACCCTCACTACATCTCTATCATTCTCTCCATACTCTTAAATCTATACTCAAATTGGTTCATGTAATCAATATAGTAAATTGTTGTTTTAATAGGTCCCATCAACGTTGTACCTAATTGATTTAGTGCGTGTGTGTGCAAATTATGCCAGCGGATCCGTGTGTGCAGCCTGTACTGGCTACAATAGTACTACCCCATTCTGTCACGAATGTATATCCCAGAATGCCTGCCCACTTTTAGCGTCAACGTAACGATTGTATAATAACATCAACATATTTATTAAGGTTATAAAATTCATCAGTTAATTCGCTCATGAGCGCAGTGTGTGCGTCGTCTTATCGACTAAGTGGCTCAAGACGCGTTAGCGGGCGCGGCGCTGGGGCGGGGCTGCGGAGATGCGGCGCTCCGCTATCGGCACACCGAAACACACATTTTTCCCGCCGCAAACCTCGCGCCGAAGGTTAGCCGCGATCCGCAGACGGCTAGACAGAGACGACATCTTGCTGCGCCGTTCTCGCGCGCCTGCGTAAGAAAGCGCGGCAAATTTGACAGTTCACTTGGTGTCTTCAGCGATAAAGACGTCTTTCAGGATTCTATTTTTTACTTATTATGATAATGTCTGTAAAAGTTATTACTATTAACACTTTGCTCCGATTTTATAATAATAACATACAATTAAATACATACAAATAAAATGCCACTATCGGCTGCACTGTTAGCGTTGTACAAGAACGTATGCATATTTCAGGACATAAGGAATAAATTGCCAGTTAAAGTCTCTTGGTTACTATCGATGCACAGAAATATCCACACATTTAGAATACCCCTTTAGAAGGACCATCGGACTCTCATAAACAGAAAAAAATGTGAAAGCGTAGTCATCACTTGAAACCAGTATTATGTGAGCAAGAGGTACCTCCGCAGTCATGATATTCAATTCCGCTACAATGTAGCGACAGTGTTAGTTCCTTCCTACATTAGTTTAGAGATGGACCAAAAATAACAAGTAAGAGTGAGCGATGCTATTTTTATAGTGTTTATTTATGAGACACGCGTAGTGGTCGACTACACTCCTTGTCTGCATATCTCAATTAATGTATACCAGCAGTCCGTCTCGGCTTCACACGGATATTTCACGAAATATAGCAGAAAGTCATAGATATACAAAAATAATATAATAGATTCATGGTAATGATAACAAATTCAATAATTTCTGCAGCTGAATAACGATTTACTGTGATATTTTTTCACATATTTGGTTACAATATCGGAGTGTTACATAGCCTGTGCTCATCACAAATAATGTAGAATTCTAATAGTAACAGAATTTTCTAATCAGTCCAGCAATTTCGAAGCCTTTTTGGTGCAAACAAACAATCAAATGTTTGTGTAACACAGATATAGGCAAGTCCTAAATAAATTTGTAGGTCTCCAATGAATACATTGATTCAAGAGGCCATTTGGAATTCATACCTAATGCTTATCATACTTCGTCACATTCTCACATCGCCTATACCGCAGAGCTTGAAGACAAAAGTCTTCAACCTATGCGTTCTACCCGTGATGACAAACGGGGCCGACGCATGACCTCTTAAATTTGGACTGGTCCGCAAGTTTACGGTAGCTCAACGGGCTATTGAATGTGCTATGTTGGGTTTCTCTCTGACCTGACAGAATTCGTAACGAAGTCATAAGGCAGAGAACTAAGATATCTGATATCACGCGACGAATAGGCTCGCTGAAGTGGCAATGGGTTGGTTACACACTCAGAAGAACAGATGGCAGATGGGCCAATATGGTTCTGGAGTAGAGGCCGCGCTTAGGAGAAAGAAGTGTAGGTTGACCGTTCACCAGGTGGAAAGACGATCTCCGTGCAGTAGCCGGTCCGAGATAAATGCGAGTAGCAGGAGATCGGTCGTCTTGGCGATCATTGAAAGAGGCCTATGTCCAGCGGTGGGCCGATAAGTGCTGATAATGATGATGATGATGATGATGATGATGCTTATCATAGGCAGCACCATGCTTCATTGCAGCCGAATTGACCGGGCAAGACCGGGGAGGTACAGGCCTTAAGTGATGGCTATTATATCGAATTTCTTGCAATTTATAAGTAGGTGCCCCATTGATGGGATGATGAAGGGAAGCCCCTCTCTCAAATGCACATGTTAATCTTGGTTGCCGGTCCCTAATAGCTCCGATGTCTCGTTCGTCCCTGTGCTGAAAAAGGTAGTACAATTACGACCTTCTAAAAATAACTATTATTCTAAAAATCATTCGTCATAAAGCCAACCGTGTAATTTTGAAATAAGAACGTACAAATGTTTACGCATAAAGCATTATAATTTCTATTCGTTGATAGGGCAAAGATCGCTTGACGGGCAGCCGCAGCGGCGGTCGCGCGGGTAACCTGCAAATTGTCAGCGGGCGCGACCGCGTGATTAGCTCACCGAGTACCGACCCGCTCCTACTGGCCGTTTTGTTTTGATATACCTACACTGTGGCCACACGCCATGCAAGTTTCGGGACCACTATTACCTCTTTGAGGTCGGCGGTCTCAAGTTCAATGCGGTACAGCTTTGTACTTGTTACTCAAGTGTATTGTTACATTGTTGTTACATAATTTTGTTATTTATTTAACCGTTTTTATTATTTTATCAGTATCAGGCTGTTCGTTTCTAGTTCCATTGTTCGTTTTGTTTTGGTGTAACTACCCTGTAGCCACACATGTTGCAAGTCAAATTCCAGTTCAAACTCCACCTATTATAGATTTAAGATGATGCAATGGGACAAAAAAGGGAGATCCAATCACATATCCTTCAGTTGTGTGGATGTTTAGGAGCGCTGTTAGTTGTCAAATGCTCGTTCGCCCCATATTTAAAAAAATGTCCCCGCTCTTCTAGGTTCCGTATTCCGACCTAATTAGTGGAATGTACTGGCAAGTAAGAGAAGTACTGCCAAGTAGGAAGATACACTGCCGACTAGGAAGAGATACTGCCAAGTAGGAAAAGATAGTTCCATGTAGTAAGAGATAGCACATTGCAGTTGAATGGGGTCAACAAGACCAAGGTACTTCTTGGTCACCTCATACCTTCGAATAGTAATAAACATGCTGTCACGTTCCGTGCGTTGTGTGAGTTTCAGGTCGAGATAAGGGTGATGAGGAAAATAAGCTAACGCATATTCATAATGCTTATGCAGATATTTATGGGCGTAAGTACTCTTCAGAAGACTCCTACTGGCAGTTTGCCAACATATACTATAAAAATATAAAAAGATATAGCACAGGGGGACATAACAGCAATAGGAGTCATCAGGTTATTAGTGACTAACGACGCCCATTAACATCCACATATGCAGTCACCTTCTTCACCCAAATGGCTACCGGCGACCCATAAACTGCATAAGACGTGACAGCATAACCACTTGTAAAGCAGCATCATGAGAGTGAAATATATCGCCCCGCTTACGCCGGCCTGATTCAGGTGGGGAATGGCACTACCTCTTACTGAAAAGCTACATCTCCATTTTCATTGCAAAATTCGTTTAACCTTAACAAAATCGCGCTGAATAAATAAGTCGACACGTTGTACGTAAATAAACAATTTAAAATGTCAAGAATAGGGAAAGGGTACGCAACCCTTCTCGTCTTGTCTGACATTATGTTTTCTGACAACGAATTTTGAGATATTTGCCGAGCTACAGAGTTACGTGTGTTGTTTGGCACATGTACTGTTGACAATATTGACTCTTTTTGTTGAAACTTTTTGCAGAGGGACCAGAACACACTTATAAGAACAGACAATATAAAATATTCCCATATACTATATAAGACCATATAAGACAGACAAGCACATAAGAGAATCCAATATTTTCGTATTTAATTATCTGTGGATTTTTGTACAATTCATAGTTAAATAAATTTTATACAAAATTCGTCTTGTTCTAACTTCAAATTTAAATATTTGTTGAACAGAAAGTTTTCGATTTTGTGATAGTCTTAGGTAGTTTTAGTTGGGCTTTTTTTATATAATAGGGTGACTGAGAAATCAGAGCCTTTTTACGACTACCTACGCTTATAAACAGCCATATAATTGCTATGCCGATGCGAATATAGGTTATTAGTCAAGCAGTCGTTGGAAAAAAACTCCTTTAGTTAACTCGAGCCTCTCTTCTTTTTGCATAATCTCGCTGCTTTTTTCGCGCCTCTCTCTAAGTCTGCTGAAATATTTTTTAAATTATTTCTAAGTATTATCAACGAGACATTATGAATCTGAATAAGTAGGTGCACTCGCCCTCACTTAGCTGTTTATAATCGAGCGCCGTACCGTGATACAGCTGTGTCTGAGAAATGAACACATAGTGATGTGCCTTCCCTATCAATATATATTTTTTTATTTTAAGACAATATAATAATATCCTTTAAATTATGGCACACACCACCTAGCAAATAAATGATGTCTTGAATTTACGCGAATATTATGTCATTGTCATTACAATAAATTTATTTGATTTTTTCATGGTTTAATCAGTTGTTTAACAAGCCCGACGTTCCTAATATAGCTCATATATACCATAATACAGACCATACCATGGTCTCGGATGGCCTGAAGTGATAGTTGTTCTAATGTAAGAAGTAATATGTATGGCGTGGCAGAATTAGCACAATCATTTGTGGCTGTCAGTTGACTTTTACGTATGTCACAGACGTCATATAAATAGCGATCCACGTGAATGTGACACATTCTTGAGACGAAAACACATTCAATTCACATTCGAGAGCCACGAAGCGCAGACGGAACGAAGACCTCCCTCCGCCATATACTTATTAGTTGTTCCCGATTAAGGGAAAAAGTTCTGATTGTAACTTGCTGTCTTGAGGTGATTTGTTTGGTTTCTGATTTCATTGCGTTTATTACTGCTTGAGACAGCAGAGGGCAGCACCCAGCCATCCTCCCTGTTGTATCATACTCCATCAAATTCATACTATCGCCAGTCTAGAACATTTCTAACCAAGCAGCCATAGGTTCTGCGTCATATGTGCCCTTCTCACTTCAATTTACTGATCCAGGTGAAGATGTCAGTGACTTTTCTTCGACGGATTTCTTTAAATTTGTCATAATTTTCTTAAATGCCTACGCACATAATAAACGGGAAAGTTTGTAAGTAAAATTTGTTATTCTACTTGAAATAAAAATTGTTGAATGGATTTTAATCAAACTTTATAATACTATAACGCATGGGCTATAGAAATAATAACCTTTGCACTTGGTTTAGTCTAGTCCACGCGGATGAAGTCGCGGGTAACAGCTAGTTCCTTGTTATTTGTCTAAAGTGCTCCCCCAGCTTTGTTATCGATGTCAATAAACACACCGTATCGACACAACTGCTCCACACTACCGTTGCTCACCATATGCCGCGGCGCTGCGAGCTCGCCCTTAAATTACACAACTTCCCGCTCATAATAGAGAGATATGCCTTTAATATCTGCCTGAAACTGCGTTCCTTGTTTGTTTATTTTTTGCTAACGTTCTTATATTAGAAATTACAATATTTATCTGAGATATAACACGATAATACGTGTGTGATTATATCTTGTGGTGCTGCATCGTTGTAAATTTTTTATTTCACTATAATTCATGCCAGTAGTGCATCGCGGTTTTACCGTTGTAACGGCGTATGATTAACTGTCTAACGTCTATTTTTACAGAGGTCTATGGTGGTTAGACACATAGCTCTCACAATTTTCTTGTATCCTTGTTATTCCTTCCTTCCAATGTCGCTACAACCCTTTGTGGGTCCTGGCATCCTCAGTCCTCCTTCTTCCACCTTGCTCTATTTATAGTTTTAGTTTTTCAAGCTCTTTTTTCCGATGCTTAATGGTTCTTCAAATGGGCTTTTTATGTTTTATACTTCTGTACTTAAAAAAATGTCATCAAAGCATCCGCTCAAAGTCGAAATTAGATAAACTACATTAGTTAGAAAAGGGACCCTTCAGGCCCTTAATATTGACCCCTGATCTCGCGTCCAATTTCAATCACAATTTCAATCGTTGTTCGCAGACACACCTGCTGACTGGGACACGTATCTAACAGTCTACTTAACGTAAGTGACCCCACTTACCAAATCCCAACTGCGCCGTCCAATACCAGGGCCGGATTAAGGCCATATATTACATAGCAGCGCCCCGCCGTTTCACCCGTGTATTTCGCTCATTCAAAACATAACAGAATATAGCCTATTTGCCTTCCCTGATAAATGAGCTATATAACTTTGAAAGAACTTTTCAAATCGGACCTGTAGTGACTAAAATTAGCGTGTTCAACATACAAACGAATTCTGCAACATTACAATATTAGTGACGTCATCATCATTATTATTATTAGCAGCCGGAAGACGTCCTGTGCTGGTCATGGGCATCAACGAAAAATTGCCGCTACCTAATTAAAGCGTGTACATTGCCATGAAAAAAACATGTACAAATTTGGAATAAAATCTTCATTTACCACCACCCATCACCGGCCCGCCCGGTATAGGTGGGGAGCACCGTAATCTTAATGCGGCCCTGTTCTAGACACTTGAATCGCCAGCAATTCCAAACGAACCAGACGCCATCTGCGACCGACGCGCCAAAAAATAACATTCCCTTAAAACATTTCGGAAAAGGAAAGTGTATTAGTCTCCGCGGGGCAATAATTGAAGGCAATCGGCCCCACCAAACGCTATACGACGATTTTTATTACTCTTACCTAATATCATAAATAGTGTTTTGTTATATTATACGATTTAAAGTTGTTCTAGACAAGCAGTCCATCCCAGCTTCGCACGACAGTCTATCCCGGCTTCGCACGAATATTTAACGGGATATGACAATAATTCATTGAATTATAAAAATATATAAATTTCAATTTCAACCTCGTAGACGTTACATCTTACAATGACAAGAAATCCAACTTATAAAAGAACAACATCTGTCGGAACATCTAGTTTACAGTAGATCGAAAAATACTTTTTAGAAAATATTATGTAGCCTATACCATATGAGTCATATCACTGATAATATAGAATTCTAATGACAGAAAAAAAAATCAAATCTGTCCATTAGTTTCAGCCTTCATTGCAAAGAAACAATTACTTGCCGCCTCATAATAATATTTTAGTATTGATAAGTAGATGTGTATTATAATATTTTCATACATATATCCCCTCATATATAAAACAAAGTCACTAAAAGCGGACTACCTGAATGAATTGAATTTTTACAAAATATTCATTATACACGTGTAGTAGCTGTCCCGACAGATGTTGTTCTGTCATAAATTGAATTTTTTGTCATGTAAACGTTCAATGTTATGGGTGAACAACCCTTATCACTCAGGGGTATGAAAAATTCATAGTAGCCGTTTCTTAGACCTATTGAATATGCATATAAAACTTTGTAAAAATCGGTAAAGCCGATTCGGAGGATGAAGGCAATAACATTGTGACACTAGAATTTTATATATAGGATAACAATGCATATGCATTCCTCATCTACATTCACACATTTTGCTAAATTTTTAAACTTTTATCCCCAAACTAATTAAAAAAAAGTGGACAAAAAGTACCTACTTGCGGTAAGCGTACGCGATGAAAATTGATTTTATAGTATTGGGGGGCAAACGAGACATCGGATACATCCTCCTGACGACTACCGATGCCTAAACATTCTGTGCGTTGACCTCCTTTCTCCGTCTCCCCTAATGGGGTGCTGGACACTAACAAAACGCACGCAGCGCGACACTATACCTGTCACTTTACGCTCGCGCTAGAGGTACCTCCCAAGTCGTGCCTGTCCCCATTATATAATTCATTATCGGAGAGATGTTCTCTCTTAATTTAAAAAATAACTCAAGGAAGCTGACATAAATCAGTTTAATGTTTTACAAGCGACAAAAGCTTATGGAATTTCGAAGCAAATATTAGACGGGGTGCGATGATGAGTGTCTCTTGCACAACACCAAATTACAGTCGAGATTAGATTTCCAAAGTCGAGGGATGGCGTTACGAACATTCACCCTGCACGGTTTTCACCTCGATATTCAATAAAATTCCGTTTTGTTGTTAACTTCAAAATTAACAACAAAAACAAAAAGTGTATCTTCCTAAATTTACAGTTCTAAAGTGATTATTAGCTCCAGATCATTAAATAACAACTAATAAACTCTTTATTACATTTGAAAACAAAACTTTTAATTGTTAACATTAGTGTTTCACAAAAAATAAATTAAATTATTTCTGTGGTTTTTTGAACTTATTTCAAAGATGTTTTTTAAATAATCTTGTTTTGTTCTTTAGGTATAGACATACAGTATAAACGATAAGCCAGTGTTACTCTAATGTTACTTCATTAGTGGACGGGACAGGAACTAGGGTATGCGAGGATACGGAAACTACTACTATGGATTAACACTTATTGTCAAGCGTTCTTAAAAGTAAATACTTATATCAACAGAAACTAAAATAGTTAAATTTGGGCTATTTATTTAAAATTAAAGTTTGGCTATTTATTTAATATAAAATTCGATTTATATAAAAAATAAACAAATTATATTACGAATGCATATAAAATGGCACGCCGAGCGCGGCCAATTTCTCCCGCCATTTCCCCTCAATTTTTTCAATACGCGTTCGGGATCATTTAACATTTTTATGTGTAATCTTGCTTGGTGGCGATAAGACAAGAATTTTGGCGCGCTTCTCACTTTATTTTATCAGCGACGTTTTACGGCCAGCACAAAAGAGATTAAATCTAAAAGAGATACGCCATTATGTTTTGTTTTTATTTCAAATTGACATTCTTTTTCATGGATTTTATTAAAATCAGTTTGAATTGAGTGTACAGGTTAATTATGTTTTATATCGTAGGTACAATATTAAACATAAATATGGAATATCCAATCGATTTTATGATTACGCTATAGGAGTACACTTATTGGTATTCTTATATTAGTCCGATAGTGTCATTGTTGCATTGCTGCCGAATTGGGCTGATAGGACAAAGGAGCTGTCGCATTCACGATACGTGCGATATGATAACCATGCTGTCGTTTTATGTATTGTGTGTTTGTGGAGGGCTGTTGGAAGGGAAAGCGAAATTAGAACATCGCAAAACTCTATACTGATGTTCATGGGCGTCGGTAATTACACCAAAGACTCCGAATACTCGTTTGCCTCCCTATATTTAAAACAATGTTGTACTTGTTGTCCTAACATAGAGACACATTTACAACAAGATGAATCATCAGATATAATGGCGCGTATAAAATAAAAATTTACACACAGAGGCACATCGGAACCGGCCTAAATTGTAGAGCATTTGTATGGAAATACAAAAGTCACCCCCGTCGTTGGCTGCTCTTTAAAAATACATCCCGTGTTATTTGTTGCGTCGGTTTGACGCTCTCCAGATTTGATTGCTTTTTCATGTAGATCATAACATTGGGGCTTCCTTTATGTAGTATATGCCAACACGGTTAGAAAGTATTTCCTTTTTATATTTCATTGGGGAAAACGAGCTGTCCCATAACGCAGGTGTGTTGCCCTCCTTCGCTGCTCCCCTCCTACGGAAACCGCACGATATGGGCTCATCTGCCTTTTGGCGGCGCTGTCATCCCAGGCCGTACAGATCGAATTAGACTGCAATGCAGCATGGCATTACCCCTTATAATATAGACATGTCTTGTATCAACAAGAAGAATGCGACGCGTTATAGCGCGCTACGGTCGATTGGAAATATTTTCGGCTGGCATTTTTCTTTCGTACTCCAATCCTAAGATTCTGTTTGCTCATGTGGGGACTGCGCGCAGTTCAGAGGCAGCACCGTATTTTTTGTAGCAGGCAGTGAAATGCTGTGGTATCTCTCTTCTTATCTCGATTCTGTCGCGTTTTGTGTGTTCATTTGGGAGTCCGTATGCTATATTGTATTTGGGTGGGTTACATTCCGTGCATCTTACGTTAGTACTCACCTAAATAATCCGACTACTCATTTGTTTCAAGCAATGAAATGTTAGTCTGTTTCCGATACGCACTAGGTCACACCAGTTTGTGGTTAGTTTATCCACAATGTAGCCATGTCACTATCTCTAAAACGATATAGCACAGTGGTAGTGCGTTTGACTGCACATCGAGAGGACCTGTCTGTGTTTTAAAATGTGACCTGTCAAACACAAGTTTTAGAACGTGTCTTGCACTGACTGACATGTGAATGCATGTTGCGCGCCGGTGTTGTACGTTTCGTTTTATTTAATTACTAGCAGTCCGTACCGGTTTTACACACATATTACACGAAATACAGCAAAAGTTCATTGATTAACAGACATAAAAAAATATAAATTTTAGTTTTTGCCTCGTATACATTACACGACAACAAAATGACAACGTCTGTCGGGTTCGCTCACTCGCTGTGAGTTGTCAATAATTTCTGTAGCTACATAAGGATTTCCTTTGATATTTCTTTTACATTTTGTTTACATTATCGAAGTTTTTATAATGATCAAAACGTTTCAGAAAATTTTATATAACATAGGTTCATCACATATATAAAATGTAGGATTCTAATGGTAAAAGAATATTTCAAATCGGTCCGACAGTTTCGGAGCCTATTCAGTGTAGACAAAGAATCAAATGTGTTCTCTTCATTATATTAGTATAGATATAGAAAATAATAAAACCCAATGCATATTATATTAAAATGTTAGCTTCCTGGGCATCATTTCCATAAAGTCAACTATACCAAATTTCAAATTCCTCTATTCGCACAATTATTTGAAAAAGGGATTGGTTTCTTTTTTCACCTAATTATATAAATATCATTATCCAATAACTAATAGAACAGAAAAAAAACACATAATCGATGTCGTTTCATCTATCTAGATTGAACAAGTTATTGATGAAAAAGGAATAAAAAAGAGCAAGACGTACTGCCTCAGACGGCTCACATTTTCCACACGGCGGGACGTACTTAATAGAAAACGTTGCTACGAAACCTCGTTGACAACCGGGGAAGCCAATTTTAACGGACCGAACAAAAAAACGCGTTCCGACTTTATTACCATGCGCCAAGGCGTATACTTCATCGCAGAATATATGTAAGATATCTGTTCGCAGTGATAACCTTATATCCCTCGAAGAATGGTTGGTAAATTTTCAATACCCACTTTATTAAGGGTGGTGGCGGAAGGAGGGTGAAATGGCCTTTATTAGATTTTCTAGAAACGTGTGCACCCAACAGCACAAGCTGATACTTACGCCGCTTCAAAATTTAAATTGTGAACACTTGAAAAATATGCCCTACTTGGATACTCATAAAGTACAGCATTGGCTTTTTGAAGTAAACTTATTTACGCAAGAATAACTTGGCGTGTAAGCTGGGGAATGTGTGACGAGAGAGTTACGAAAACGAGGCCAACAGAAGCTGAGCGGTAGATATAATAAATTAGTGAAGATAGAAAGAGACAGTTTTTCGTTACGTATATTGCTGAGAGACAGGAGTATACAATTTCTTTCTGTTTTTCTCTCATAGCCAGTAAGTTTTTTTGTAACTAAAGAAGTTTACTTTGGTCGTGTGCCCTAGAGCGAAAAATCTTTTGATGACTACCTACGCCAATTGACATCCACACGTTTATGCAGATACATTGTCCTCCTTTGCTTTGTTTGAAGATAACATTTTGTTGCTAAATAGTGTAGTAGGTATTTTTCACAAAGAGCTACGTTTCCTCATAACATAAGGTATGTCGTGTGGCATAATGTTCTGAAAATAACCAAAAAATATAGGATTTAATACACCACTTTTTTCAAAAAAGATTCTCGAGTGGCGGCCCGGCACCGGTATCGTCCGGCTGATGATGATATTTTTAGTAAAGTTTTCCTAAATGCTAAATGCACATCCTATTAATGCCAAACTGTGTGTACAGTGTCAACTTCACAAGCTTTATAGTCCATACTCTAAGATCTAAGTAATACCAATGTGTATGGCTAGAGATTAGTTTTTCGAATTAACTTTCTATCGCCATGTCTTATCACGTTAAAAATCTGAGTCACCTCTCTCACAGCTATTAACTGGAACATGATGATGAAGGCTATTAAAAGTGCCCTCTTTGTGGTGGTTTGAATTTTACTACAAACCTAAAATGCAGAAGCCACATTAATGTTTAACACCACTTATAGATGGCGTTGTTAAAGTTATGTTAAAGATAATAATAATATTCTTGATCATTTTATTAATCTAATTAATCGGATAAGATAATAATCTCGATAAACAGAATTGTTTAATTTTTTTTAATCAATAAAACGCCGAGTACAATATCTTGTTTATGGCAGCACTGACAGCAATGTCATGGGTCACTTTCAATTCTTTAGCGTTTTGCTTGGGTTACGTTTGTTTGTGATGTGTCAAGTATAACTCTACATATAACCTTTTAAAGAAAGTCCCAAAATAATTACCTTTCGAAGCTTGTATGGATGTTTCTACGTTAATCGAAACGAGATAATGGCTGTTGTAATAGAAACTACACTCGGTGATATCACTGTGGATCTGTATTTAGATCAGCGCCCTGTAACATGTTTGAACTTCTTGAAATTATGCAAAATGAAGTATTACAATTACAATCTATTTCATACAATACGAAGTGACTTCATAGCCCAATCTGGTGATCCTACAGGAGCAGGTTCTGGCGGTGAATCTATATGGGGCATATTGGAAGGACCTCAAAAGAGGTTTTTTTCAGGTGAAAAAATGCCAAAAATACGTCACACCGGCGCTGGATTATTGTCCATGGTTTGTACAAATGATACGATGGTCGGCTCACAATTCTTTTTCACTTTAGCACCAGACTTAGATTCATTAGATGGAACACATTGTGTTATAGGCGAAGTCACAGAAGGCCATGAAGTCTTGACGAAACTTAATGAAGTTATTTGTGATGAGTCGAATCGACCATATAGAGATGTCAGGATCACACATACGGTGGTACTTGAAGATCCATTTAATGATCCTCCTGGCTTAAGACCACCATCTAGATCGCCTTCGCCTAGTGCAGAGCGCCTCAAAGGTGGTAGAATTGCTCCAGATGAAGAAATTGACGAGAGTCAAGGTAAAAGTGTTGCAGAAGTGCAAGAAATGATTGAGGAGAAAGAAGCAAAAGCTCGAGCCACAATTTTAGAAATTGTAGGTGATTTACCTGATGCAGATATAGCACCACCAGAAAATGTTCTATTTGTCTGTAAGCTTAACCCTGTCACAAGCGATGATGATTTAGAGATAATATTTAGCCGCTTTGGAAAAATTGTTAATTGTGAAGTAATTAGGGACAAGAAAACTGGAAATTCTTTACAATATGCCTTTATAGAGTTTGAAAATAAAAATTCATGTGAAGAAGCTTATTTTAAAATGGACAATGTCTTGATTGATGATAGACGAATTCATGTTGATTTCTCACAATCAGTGTCCAAAATGAGATATTTAGGAAAAGGGAGAGTACAATATTTGAATGATGAAGTTGTTAAATATCCTGAAATAACAAAGGGGAATAAGGATGACAGGAAAGATAGAAATGATGACATGTCAAGGAGGCATAACAGTGACAATAGAAGACAAAACAAAGAAATGAGACCTAGTAGACATGACAGAGATTTAGAACATAGAGAAGATAGAGAAAGAACTCAGAAAAGAAGATACAAATCACGGAGCAGGAGTCCCATTAGAAATCAATCCCGAGAAAGAGTTATTAGGAATGTTGAACCGAATGATCATAAAAAAGCTGAATCACATAGACACAGGGACTCAGGCTCATATCGAAAAAGAACTACACCACTTAGACAAGACAAGAGCAATTCAAACCCTCATAGACACAGTCATTCAATTTCCAATAGAGAAGATAGAAGAAACAATGATAAAAAACTTGAAAAGAACTGTAAGTCAAAAGATGAGGAAAGTAGAAGAAAAAGTTTGAGACATAAAGAGTCTGAAAGTTTAGATAGGCATGAAAGGAACAAAAAAACAAGACATAATCATAATAACATAGAGTCAAATACTCCATCACCTAAAGCTAATAAAAAAGATAAGAATTCTAAAAAGAGAGATAGAAGTAAAAGCAACAGTAAGAAAAACAATACAAAGAGAAAACATAAAAAGTCAACATCATCTGAAAGTGATTCATCTGATTCTAGTTCATCAAGTAGTGATTCGAGTTCATCTAGCGAAAGTGACAGTAGGAAGAGAAACACAGCTAAAAGAAAGAAAAGGAAGTATTCTTCTTCAAGTAGCAGTGACACAACTTCAACAGGATCCTCCAGTAGTTCTGACACTTCTAGTGACAGCTCGAGCTCTAGTTCAGACAGTGAACCAAGTAAAAAGAATGCTAAAAAGGACAATAAATCAAAAAAAAATAAACGCAAGTGACAATATAAAATCTCCTTCACAAATGACCGTGTCATGGGCCGTCAGCTATGCTCTGGTTAGCAAGTGGTTATTTCACACAATAGAATGAAAACTAAGTGGTGTTCGGCACACATAAATTTCCTCCAAAATCTTAAAGACTGGTTGTTTGTTTGATATATGAATATATATGTTTCATATGTGAATATGAATACCTGTATGAAAAATATTTTTCTATGAATGCAATTGTCTCATGTTATGTTTATTTACTACAAATATTATTAGTATGTCTAAAATAAAATAATTTAGCAATAGATCAGCTTAGATTTTTATTCTATTTGTTGTAATGATTGTTGATAATCGAGTGTAGACTTGGACTACTAGAAGTAGACCTTTGCTCAGGTTTGGTAACCTGGGCACAGACTCAAAATAAAAATAAGTTTAAGTATCTACAGAGCAATATATGTATATTTGTGTTACTTAAAAAAATATTATTTTATGTAACATTTAAAAAATCAATTTGATTTTGTAAAGTTCTTTTAAATATTATTTAGGTAGTTAATAATGTTTTGAGTGTCACTAAATATACTTGCTAACAGTGGCAGAGCTTGTTTGACATTGAGGAGCCACTGTATCAATATTATCCATAAGTAACTCTATGAATGCAGGGCAGTTCCACTAATTTTCCCACCATGTCAGGGGCCCCACATCATTGATATGGCTGATAAGATGGTAACTAAGATATATATACAGTAATGTATGTACTTATATACATAAATGGTCACTTAAAAACTTATTTACATTTGCAAAAAAGGGTTATAGTAATTTAAATGGTAATGTAATAATAGTGAGCCAATAATTAAACTGTAAATATAAATTTAAAATAATGCACACAAGACTGATTGTAAAGTCCAATAAAAATTATAAAATGAAAGTACAAATTGGTCCATTAACTTAGTAGTTTCTTGTTCATTATAAACCAAAAATTAGACGATACTTTATAAGGCAGGGTTAAAGTTATGACATACCTAATCCAATTTTTTTTTATTATGTTGTCAATTATCATAAATATACAAAAAATGATTTTGTTCATTCATCAGTTTAACGGCAATAATTGAACCTATTATATTAGGAAACTTATCAATTCATGTAATTTCTGTCCATCCAATTAATTTGTAATTTTATACAACCACCGGTATAAATTTAAAAGATGTTTTAGGTAAAATAGCTGAATCTATTACTTCTAAAGTAATTATACAGCTTATAATGTAGCTACTATTCACTGAAGTGACTAGTATAGTGTTCATATGTACTGTTTCATCTCCATGGTAATAATAGTTAAATTAGTTATTAAAACATTCGGGATACATCTCTGCCATCTGTGGGAGAGAGGAGGGTCGATCCCCGTTTCCCCCTTTCGACTAGTTTGGATAATCCAGTTTAGTTAGCTTAGAGCGCTCATGACAACCTGAATAAGCTTCATTGAGCTCCTCACCACAGCGTAAGTTCAGGTCCAAGAAAAATTTTCATGCTGTGAAAGATAAATGTTAAATTACCGATTTCAGAAGATTTATTTTTAACCCCCGGACCGGCTACTGCACGGAGATCGTCTTCCCACCTGGTGAACGGTCGACCAACATTTCGTTTTCCTAAACGCATAGCGAACATAATTTAAATCCCTACAGACAAGGAGCTGTAAGTCTATAAAGTAGTGCTCCGTGTGCCCTTATAATCATGACGGATCTCACTCTTCGTACCTTACCTTACTTAACAATTAGCAACTTTTAGGTGTAGCTAAGTGAATGTCACTTTACATGACACTACATTGCAGCCCGGTGGAGTCCGCAAGACCAAGGTACACCTCTATAACTTGCTACTTTAAAAATTATTGCTGTGCTATTGCATATCGCGAGGAGGCATTTGCATAAAAATTAACGGATTCAAATGGGCTTTATCGGATTGCTTTGTTCACCTATGCCATAGAAATATAATAATATGATAACCATTGTTTTGCCCACATTCGGAAATGAATTGCAAACGGTGATATTGATATAAGAAATATGTAAGTACGACGAGTTTGCAATATCACAATGGATCTTGTCACCTGATGACAGGATGTTCGCTCGTCCGCCAGCCGCTTGCGGGCAGTTCTTTTGTGTCGCTAAAGTGTCTGAACGAGAAAATAACAAGCTTATTTTAGACTATTGTATAACTTCTCGTGTACTGACTACCAATGAGACATTATTTTGCCGATTCTTCAAAGACTTTGTAAGAGGCAGTGTCGATGCTCCACTGTGCTTGAATCGAGCCGGCACACTAGAACATCATCTTCATATAATACCACAATCTGATTGAGGTATTATGAAGGTATATGTTGCTCATAGAATACCATTGTTATTCTAATCAATATTATACCTATTTTTTGGTAAGAGGTGGTGCATTCCAGCAGACAGCACCGTTGCGACCGGGGAGGTACTTCTCGCTCACAGTAACCGGCCGTAAGTAACAGCCATGCTGTCGCGTTTCGTGCGGTTTGTGAGCAGGGCAGGTGGTCAATGGAGGGAAAGAGGGCAACACATATGCATAACAATAATATTCATGGGCGTCGGTAGTCATAAAAAATCACATTGAACATCCCCCCCTCCATATTATATAAAAAAAATACTGGTTCCCACTTTGTCGAGGAAAATCGTAATTATTTCCTACTCCTCTTCTTCGGATAAAATTATTTGTGGATCACCCCAAGTCTTGTGTAGCTTTTCCCGCGCTTCTACAATGATAGCCGCTGTCGACACCTGGCGGCACAGAAGTAACCACGGGAACAAAAATGACGTGTTTCTGGAAGCCCCCGTTTGTTTGAAATACACTTACAATTTTACTAAGTGAGTAGGTTTGTTAAAAGCTACTTTATCCGTTAATTAACGAAAACGAGGTCATTGTTAATTGACATGTTTTTACAGAACTTCTCTGCTATTTTGGATTGGACGTGCGAAAACTCGCACTGTGAGACAAAATTTTCTACCGTCAATATGACGGTGATGGTCGCTGGTCCAACTCGTATATCAGGATCCATCTCTCCTGACTGCGTGAGTGACCCTGTTGACGACGCCAAACCTAGGAAGGAAGAAGTAGTGCCATGATGTATAGGAGGATGTAGTGCCATGCATGGTGCATGACACTACATCCTCCCATGCAACAGAATTGGTCCGGCACGACCGGGGAAGTAGCTCTCCCTCACTTGATACCGGTGTAACGTGACAGCGACGCTGTCGCATTTCGTGCAGTTTGTGAGTAGCCGGTGACCCATGGGGGGGTGATAGGAGGGCAATGCATCTGCGTAACAATCATGCGAATGTCCATGGGCATCGGTAGTCATCAAGGGGCTGCTCATATTGTTCGTTTCCTCCTTATGCTATTAAAAAAAGTCTCGACGGGCACTCATATCTATCCTACGAGATGAGCTGTATTGAGATTATCTTAGCTTACACAACAAAATTTCAGGTCCAAAAGGAAAAAAAGTTGTGGTCTTTAAATGAGGCTTTAGAGTGGGTGCCTAACCTCCCCAGTCCCCTCTTGGTGCGAGACTATGTGCGGGGGCGTGCTCCACACCAGCTCAGCACCGCTGCCTCTTTAATGATATAGTACTGCACATTATGTAAACGTCCGGCAATATTGGTGTTTAATGAAGCGCAATTAATATATGCCGACGCCAACATCTGTCATTTCACATTTAACAACGATAAGGCGTTTTTATTACGCGCACAATATTAACGTGATGTAGGATAAATTACAGGGACGGATTCAAATAGACAGAGTGGCTACATAAATTATATCATATTACGAGCTTGCGGACACTGAACGGTTTAACAGTCGTAATATCATACTTTCATCTTCTGTTTGTGTGTTTAATGGATTAGTTTAAGGTAATATCTACATCAAGATATAAAATCTGTGCCTTTGGTGTGAGGTGGCCCGGGACATCAAATCATCAGGGCAACTAGGCGGCTTGTCAGTCTCCGAAGGAACCTACGCCTCCGCCATAGAAGGGTTGCCCCGCACCACAGTACAACATCCTTGCCCCCATCTGCCGCCTCCTCCTGCTCTTTAGTCCCCTCTCGTATAAGAGGGGTTACAAAGAGCAGCCCCCTCGTTTCAATTAACTTCGCCTAGGGTTCATGCCAGGCTACTGAGCATCCCAGTGCTCCACTGAATAAGTAAGTGCCTTGACGTTACGAAAAGAAATATTATTTTGTAAAGTATAACAAGTGGACAGGAGGTAGGAAGAAAAACCTGAGAGGGTATATGGGTTGGTTGGGAGTGAAATAGTAGGTGAAATAATACAGCTCGAACAATATTTCCGTAAATGTTACGACTTATGACGTATACATACACAGGTTATCATTATAAAATATTACAGGGGGTGTTATAACGTCAAATATTTAGGAATTCAAATACATATCCAATTCAAAAAATTACATATACTAAAATACTTTTTTTTTTTAAATTACTTACGAATACAGCCCTGGATGTTACACTGCGCATGTCGCGAACGTATCGACAGGAGCCATGGTTTTCCTTCTAGTACGCCCCGGTGTACCGCACTAGACCTCAGAGTGTGGACTACTTCTCATCGAGCAAAATAATTATAAATATTTGAAAAAAATTAACTAATATTAAAATGTTGATCTTCTCGCTAGCCGCGTTCGCTGCGGTTTTTATTATATGCGGCGCCGTGCCCACACCGTCGAACAATAAAGGTAAATATCAATTATNTATGTTCTTATTACAAAAAATACTTTTTTTTTAATCTATAAGATCACCTATATGACTTTGTCGTATTGATTCTGCGCCAAACGGGCATATTCTATTTTTAGCAACAGGTGCCGGGCTATGTGCGTAGTTTAAGTTTCAACTATGACCTTTAATATGAAAATAAAAGAAAACACAATATATCTTTAAATTTAAGTAAGTGCTGCTACATAAAATAAAAAAAGTGTTGTAAAAATAGTAGGTTCCCACAGGTTACTTCTGTTCTTTTCTCAAAACTTCCAAGAACATACCTTCATTCGATTCCTATTTAAGATATTCCACCCATCATAATTATGGAATTTTCTGGTATAATACCTACCTAGAAGGTAGATAGGTAGATGTCTCTTTCCACATAAATTAAATAGTAACCCATGGGCAGCAAGTTGTGATGAGACAGATATAGTTCATAATCCAAGTTGTGTCACTACATCATTCATTATTTTGATATGACTTAGACATAAAAATAGATCAAAGGTGACTGGAAGCGCACTGCCCACGTTTATTTATGTGTTCACAAACTCAACTGGAACATCATAAGGACGATTTACTAAGACTGCTGAACTGCGGAACTTAAAGACGACCTCAATAAATCTTGTACTCACAATGTAAATCTGCTAGCGCGCAAAGGTCTATATTATATTTGTAACAATTACATTAAGTCAATATTTTATTCCATTATTTAACTGGGTGTAGATCTTTTGTCCCTAAGCTAAGTAAGTAAACCGGTAGTACCTCATTGAAAAAGAACTTCTTTGCGTACGCATGGCTTATTGAATGACCTGGTGAGTGCGTGACGAGAGCGTTTCCTATTATCGTAGGGGCCGATAGAGAGAGGTGCTAGCACACATTTTCCTTCTCTCTTTATCTCATATCGTTTCGTATAAAACTAAAGAAGCTTTTTTATACTACAAGGGCGAACGAGCAGTAAGTGCATTCTGGTGACTAACGACACCCATAGACATCCACATAATTATAACATGCAAATGTGTTATCCGTCTTTCCTCTTCGCCCTCCAATGACCCATCAGCAACTTACAAACCGTACCCAAACTATACGGCAATAACGTGTGAGTACGAGGTAACTCCCCGGTTGTGTCGGCCCAATTTGGCTGCAATGCACCAAGGCCAATAAGTGATTTTTATAGCATAATTGGACTAACGAAAATTCAGAACCCTTGGATCACTACCGACGCCCATGGACATTATAGTATATATACGTACCTAGTAGATATCTGTAAAATGTGTACTAGTCACTATGCCCTGGGCAACCCCTATCATTTCATATCGTTTCATAAAGAAAATGCATAATACGTTATGAAACGATATGAAAACCGGCATATGAAAATAATGCATAGTATTTTCATACTAGGTGTATTTTCATACTATACTAGGTGTTAATGTTAAAATCATGTGAATGACGCTTTACGCTTATCTCTTGCGCCGCTTTCGCTTCTGCGCACTTGTCATGTCGGGCTTACAGTCCTACTAAGTAAACTCTTGTCGCGTGTTTCTATTTCAGTAGGTACTCATAAATTGTAACGCTTTATATTACGCTGAGTAGAGTTGTTTTAGGGCGCTAATACTGGCTAAAAACCTTGAGCAAGTAAAGTTTTAGCCCCGCTCCCACAATGTCTTATAACGTCTATTATTGTTATAATACTCAAGTACTAATTATTCTAATGCCCAATATGTATCATTAGACGGCGCTGTTAGGCCGACAATTCGTAGGACCTCCGAATGGAAAGTAACTATAGGGATATTTGAAAAGAGAAGGGAAGCCATAGCCCAGCTTGTTTGACAGGGAAGGAAAATGAGTGTGTATTACTATATTTGTCTATCTCGCATGCGCATTCCGCAGAGTGAAATGAAAGAAAAAAGAGAGAGAGAGAGTGAGAGAGAACCACACTTGCTGTCTCTTTCGGCTTAGACTGACGCGTTTCTATATTATACGTATGGGAAGAACCGAGCACATATATTATCTATATGGAAAAGATCCAATACATATTATTTTTCATTAAAATCGTACCAAAAACCGTAGAGTGCATTTTCTCTTCGTTAGCTTAGGTAATTTGAATTCGCAAAGTTATAAATACATAATTAAATTTATGAAACCTAGTTGGCTGAAATAACTAACATCAACTGCTATAAATTATAGGTAGGTAGATACGTAACCATTTCTAGTAAACAAGTTATTATTCAATATGCTAGCTCAATTCTTACTTGTAAACAGGTCAATCCAATAAATCCAAGCTTGTAAACAGGTCAATTCACCCGTCTGAGGGTAAAGGTGGGCACGGGGCCCCTGACTTGTGATCCTCTATATGTGTCATTCAATCACGTCAACGCCGAGGCCATTTTAGCTAGTTGCTATCGTGGGTAGCGAGGGCTGGCGCCTCGATATCATGAGTCGGGGGGGATGAGGGCGACCCCGCGGTCTCAATACTAACTCAATACTAATAGCTATTATGAACATTCTCACATCGGGATGCTTCTCTCCCACCGGCGGGAGAGTGGAAGATCGAACCTCCTTTCCACCTCGAACCTGGGGTTTCAGTTCAAGTCCCTTTGTATTGGAGATTGATTCGCTTATTTACTAATATATTTTCACCTTAGCATTTCATTTACAAATTTACTTGCCAATATTAATAAATAATTTATTTATTGATACTTTTCATTTCTTCTTCGGATTTACTCGTTAGAAATAAATTCGATTGAAAACGCAAATTACAAATCTAAATTTAAAACATTACTAAAGTAGGTAAGCAGATTCAAATTAGGTACGCATTATTTTAAGACAATAAATAATTTTAAAATTTTCAAGTTATTTTTATTTCGAATCCGATAAAGAGTAGAATAAAATTAACTTTCCTTTTAACATAGTCGTTAATTAAAAAAATGTAAAACAAACCTCCCCAATACAATAAATATTACTTTTCTTTACTTTTTGTGCCACACTTTTATGTAATTCCGTATCTGGAATCTACTATTACGATAGAAATGTATATTTTAGAAATAAAAATAATGAAAAACAAACAGATGGAGTGTTGAGTGTCACTCAAGCCTCGCGGTGTCGCCACTCACCTCGTAACTATCGCAGACCTATGTTCACCACTTGTAAAAAATACAAGCCATGTACCCATTTAACCCTACAAGATAAGCGTTTACCTTACGTGTTTATTTTCATCTAGATATTTTTTGTTACTTAATATTTTACTTATTTTGTCATTCAACATAGATAGGTACCTTAGAGATCGCCCTTTCAGATATCTATGACAGGTACCTTGTCTAACATATTAATTAGTTATTAATTCTACAATTGTTTTAAGTTAACTTTGTTTGCCTGCACACAAAGCAGAACCGAAATCAACATAATTTGTTATTAATTTTATTTGATTGACTTTGATATGTTTGATTATATTGATACTTAGGTTGTGTTAAAATTATATCACTGGACATCCACCATGACTTTCCGGGAAAAAGATTTTCAATTTTGATTTTAGATGGGGCTCCCATCGCCGAACTGCCTGAAAATTGGGATCAAACGAAAGAAACGCAGTCGCTTTTCCTCAATAAGAGTGACAAGAACGATTTGGAACCCTATCCCCTAGCACTCAGCGAAGAAGGTACATTCTATCTATGAAGAAAAGATCACCATTTTCTTTAAGTACAAGATGAAATAAAGGAATTTAAATTTTATTAAAAAAATACTACTAAATTAATTCGATGCTTCTCGTGGCCTTACTACTTATTTTATCAGAATTAGTCTTGTTCGGATTGACACTGCACCCTGAGCGCAGACTCACATTGGCAACTCCCCCCGTTCATCTTTGTATCTCACTGAAAAATGTACTTTTGTGATTCTACTTATCCTAATCTCTTTTCGTTGAGGTGTCAGGTATCTATCATATCGATGACTTCAGGTCTCCTCCAAAAATGATAATACACATCTTGTGATGCGTGAATAGTCCCTAAAACGGCACGTTGGAGACAGATTGGCCTCATAATTCATACACATTTACTCGTACATGGCTCGTTATCCCTACTTTAATAGTTTCATTGCATCCAAAGAGCTGGGTTCTAAACTATGGTACCCACCATCACGATAAGGCTAATCATTTTGGAGTCTCTCCTGTCCTAATCCACTAGCGTCTAGCATTTATGTCTAATTTTATTCGATACCTTTTAACAAAAACCATAGATATGACTATAGTTCATACAAATAAACAAATTTTGACTTTTCATCTCCCCTAGGGAACGTTGAAGGATTTGAACAAGCTGTGGAACAACGTTTTGATTCCCCACAAGCTACCGGCGAGTTAGACAATTTGATCATGAGGCCGGAATTGTACGGTGAACCACCTGCGATGGAAGGTCTGCCGGCTGACTACGAGAGTCGTCGCCGTAAGCGAGGCAGTGGAACCAAAGTGGGAGGAGCGGGTGCTGCCACTAAAGTTGCCACTAAGTCTGGTTCAGGGAAGAAAAACCTAAAGTGAGTAACGCTAGAGCTTTTGTCTGCGTTTGTTAAATGAAGGTCGTTTACTCTTGACATGGACTGCTCCAAACCGATATAAACAATTAAACTCTTTTTATTGAGTATATTAGAATCATTTGGAATCTATCGATTAAATGATGCACGCATAACAGTGAACATATCGCCATTTTATTATCTGAAAATAAATTGGATTCTGATTTGGATCAGCATTAGATCATTAAATGCGGCCACGTTTACTCTCCTATTTGGACACGATGATAAACAAGCTCGTCGCTCACGATAAAAGGAAATCGATAGCATCCACCTAAAAGACTTTGTCGTAATTTTGATTTTGATCTGATGTTCAGGCTTCTTGTATCAGTTCAATTCAAATTCCTTGCAGATCTAACGAAGCTCCATCACCAGTCGACGTTGTATCCCAGGAACACGACTCGAGTCGCAGGAAGCGTGGAAGTGGAACCAAAGTTGGCGGTGCTGCAGCATCTGCCAAAACCGCAACCAAAAACTCCGGTGGAAACAAAAAGAACTTCAGGTTATAATTATATTCAAATATTATATATATTATTATATATATCGTCTTGGCGTTCGTTGAGTGAGGCCTATGTCCAGCATTGGTCCGATTAGGGCTGATAATGATGATGGTGTGAATCAGCAATTTCAGTCGTTCTGTTCAAATTTTGCGACCCATATGTGAACGGCATCCATTACTGGAGCACGTGATGTGGGACCCCGCGGTCTCTCAGGCCATGATCATAATAGATAAATTAGCTATTATAAACATTCTCATATCGGGATACATCTCTCCCAGCTGCGGGAGAGTGAGGGGTGGTCGGACCCTTTTCGATCTCAAACTTAGTCTAACCGCACGACGCGCACTCATAGCTATCCGATGAAGCTGTATTGTGCTTCTCTTCACTCCCACTGCATAAGCTCAGGTACGAAAAAAATTACTGGGAATCATTTCAATATCCAGATTTCACACTCAATTTTTATTTTTATTTTTATAGTCGTTTAATGAACCTTTGGCTTTAGTGTAACACTTTGACACTTTTGCTTTAGGCCGAATTCCAAAACAGTGGAATAAATAATTTTAAAATAACTTTATTTGTAAGGCAGAATATTTAAACAAAAGGAAATGATAGTGTGTTCACCTACAACACGACGAAAGTAAAACTTAATACTAACTTTACTTTATTTCATGTATTTGCTATAACAGGAAGAGAGAAAGAAAGTGTGTCCTCTCTTTCTCTCTCTCCCCTACAGTAATATATGAAACGTAACACCACTTTCTATCTTCACTAACTTACCATTCCATTCTCTAAATTTTTCATAATTCTCCCGTTTTTTTTACCAGCTTTTGTTGGCTTATTCCGCAAGTCAAGCGCATGTAATGAAGATTTACTCCTCCTTGTATCAAAACATTCAATTTGATTATTTGTTTTGATAATGTTTAAATTTATTTTCAGACCCATTTCTGAGAGGCGTAAGCGAGACTCCGGACTCAGTGCTGCTGACGTCAGAGCCCTGCTCAATATGTGGGAAGCTCAAGAGCGCAGAAAGCAGGAGTGGAATGCCAACCAATGGGCTGCTGAAAATTACTACAACCGAATCAACTCTATAGAGGAAGACCAGCCTGAGGTAGACGAAAACGGAGACGTCTGGTACAGCGAGCCAGTTGGTCTTGGGCCACGCGAGCGAGACTATCCGCGACACTCTTATTTCTCTGAACAAAACCGGATGGCTTTGGCGCGTGGAATGCCCGACATGTATCAGTTGGATCCGAATGAACTAGCGCAGAAGTACGAAGAAGATCGTCGCAAGCGTATGTACGTGAACAAGATGAAACGCTTCATGGTGGCCAAGAAACGCTCGGATGGAATGATGCACCAGAGCGGATATCGTCCCCGGGATGATCTTTACACCCTCGCAGAACTCCTGCGGTCAGCGCCTCGGGTGCAGGAGCAGGATATTCCGGTATACCGACGACTGATCCTCTAAATAACTTAACCCTCGATGTCCATTTAAACTTTGTGTAAATTATATTAATTTCTATGGAACGCTATATTGCTATGTTCATTGAAATTTCAAATATCTGGCTGAAAACGGATAACGCACATCTGTTTGCATTTATACTTTCATGACGTTTAAAACTATATGAATGTGGTTAAATTCGCCGAGTTAGGATTAATGTAGTGATAATTTTAATAACATGAATTTTAATCAAATGGCCTATAAGTGCAAAAATCGTATTCTAAATACGCCAATACATTTACAGATAGTCCCCTACCTCAATTTTCAGCATATCCCAAATTTCATCAAATTAATCCACATTTTTTTAGAAATAAGTATAAAAAAATATAACTAGAATTAGCATGTACGTTTAAATGTATACTTGCTATATTAAATTAGCATTACCTAATAAACGATGTTTCCTTTTAGCATACGCGCTAATTTGCACAACCACATACTTTTATTGTTTGTTCCTGGGAAGAAGTGGTGGACCCCATAAACAGTAGGTTATTTTCTACATACCACTGGCAGAATCTTGGGTACCTCAACAA
>JAFELO010000386.1:198810-249912 GCA_017140195.1 Eumaeus atala | reverse complement strand
GGTATGCAGTTGACTATCGCATGCGATAACCACCAGTCGTAGCATCCGTGAATTAGGAATACCCACTAAAACCACTGCAAGTACCATCAGTGCCTCCTTGGGTTAAGTGTCCCGGAACTACAGATCAAGAGGGTACCTCGGAGGCTCCGGGACCGACACCACCTCCGTATACAGGGTTATGAACCACAGGACACCCTCCAAGTTTGCAATGAGGTGAGGTTCATTCCCGCCCCTTGGATCAAGCACAGATATGCTAGCTTCTATATGTCCTCTCTTCTTATAAGAGGGGCATACAGAGCAACCTCGGTTCAATTGGTTTCGCCCCAGGTGTCTGGGTTTACCCAAAGCTGCTGAGCCGCGCCGCTACGACGAGGCTTAAATCACGCTCATGTACATAACAGAGCCTAAGACAGTAACAAGTGATAGTGTTGATCACATATATAATGAACGCAAGATGTAACATACACCTGTATCTTATAGCATAGGGAAAACGAACGACGTCGCACCTGGCTGTAACTTGCACGCACAGACATTTTCCTGAAGATATCCGATCTTCAGGAAAATGTTGGTTCAGAAAAACTGAAATGTTGTCAATTTAAATGTTTCCTAACTCTTTGGAGACACAAAAAAAGAACCTACATTTCTGACAACTGTCAACTGCTAAAATTAAAATATAATTGGATATGTAACGGCACTACCGTCAAATTTTCTAGTTATTCTTCGTGTGCGAACTCAAAGTGTATTTTCTTGTATAATAATGAGTGTTCTTTTAAAAAAGCAAAATTTTACACAATTAGTAAGAAAATGTGGCACTGTTTCCAATGTAGTACCAGAAGAAGAGGTTGTCATTGATGTTGAAGAAAGTTCGACAACCTATGGATCAATCGTAGATTCAATTAATTATATTATCTTATTTCTGCGTCGCTTAAGCATAGATATATTTATAAGCATCTACTGCTATGTTTACTCCAACCATATTTTACCACAACATATATTGGATTTACTGGAAGCCCGGTCTCAACGCTAAAAAATTGATTATGAATAAGGAACATATACAAAATGATGTATTAACCTGGAATACAATGTTATATTTTAAGAAAGAAGAAAATTGAATAATAAATTATTTCTAATTATAAAAGTTTTATTAAAAACACAATTGTAATTTAAATTCACACTTTGCAAAGTATAAGTAACAAAAGTGACAGTGAGAAATTTATGACATAATCAGGGAAGCCTATAAACAGTCAAACCAGAAATAAGCATCACACTAGTGAAAAATATACATCTTTAACAGTAACAAAATTCACCTGTACACGTATCAAAAGAGTTTGGTGTCACTTGCTATCAGACGAGCTTCTACTCATTTGTAGCCTCCTAAATAAGTTTAATCAATAATAGCCTTATTAATACAGATAGAGACGGGAAACCATAGACACTAGGCCTATGATTAACAGGAAGATGAGAAATGTGAATGCATTAATATCTTCGTTTACCTAATCTCATGCACATTGCATAGAGAGAAATGTATGAAGTAAGAGATACAGGTAGTAATCCACCGTTGCTTTTTCGTCTTAAACGGAAGTGTTTAAGGCTAGTTCCCTACTCTAGTTTTATGGATGATATTCACACTTTCACCCACCGTCACTGGGCTTCGTTAAGGCTAGATGAAGTGGGGCCGAAAGGATTTTGGTCTCATAATAAGACCGAATGGCTGTCGTTGAGGTATGCTGCAACTATAGATCAGAAGGAACTCTACGTTAACTCACTTGAACGTCACAACAACGAAAACAGTTGGACTTTGTTGCAAGGTTTCGTGCGCGTTAGTTGCCCTCATGCAGTATTACCATAATTTTTATTCCAATACTAATGATGACAAAATGTCCACGAGGTCGCCATAATATACAATCCCTCTAAGACTATGGATATTGTTTAACATTATAGTTCTCAACAGAGACTACACTCCAAAATAATGTGATGCATAGTTTGTTCGTACTTATTAAATTCGGTCCCGTAGTCACAATAAGGTGAAGGCACTATTTACTATATAGTTTGTGGCACTAACTATAAAGAAACACCTTTTAAGTGATAAGTATAAGGATTTCTCTAAGGTGTCTTAAGTTCTGTGAGATAGTCTCTGATAACTTACGACGGGTTTCGACTTAAATGTAAATTGAAAAACAAGGAATTGTGGAAAAAGTACATAGTTTATTTTTTATTCAAGTATTACCATGAATTTCCATCAAGAAGTGACGATACCTTTAATCAACTATGTCTATTTATCATCATCACCATCTTATTGTCGTCCAGTGGCCACAATTATGGGCTTCCCCAGTAGCGTGCAACCACTGGATTCTGTCTTCGGCTCTCCGTCTTCCTATGTCTGGTAATAATAAATACGACAATGTTATGGGCTTCGAATGAGTTAATTTAATGACATAAGATATTTCTTTACTTTAAATATTTGCAAAATTGCTGCTTCTGCTTAATTTGGAAATCAACTAATGTGTACCTTTGTACCTACTTAGGTACCCCACGAAATGTTTTCAGATAAGGTTTGTTCTCAAAATAGATAATTTTATTGATCATATCTAGATCAAAAATGCTAAAATTCTTGCTAATGCCTCTAAAATTTCGATAAATGATTGTTAGAAAACATTCCTCAACAAAGTATTCCGTGGTGCTGCCAAGTTAGAAAACAGGAAGCAATGTCACTAGAGACAGTATGAGAATTGTGACATTTGTTCTTCAGTTGCAAAGATGGCGGCCTTGTCGCAGTCGCTATTCTTTGCTAAACAATAATCATAAAATTGATGTATCAAACTATTTTTATCTTTTTTCTTAGAAATAATTGCTTACTATAATTTAAACATAATCTATATACAGGGTAATTTATTCTGATAATGTGATATTTAATTAAGTGAACCCATGGCTTCCAATGTGCAGGACTCATCTGTCGTTCAACAGACGTTCGTAGAGGAAATAGATTACAATGAAATTCAGGAGTTAAAGGTAGCTAAATCATACCATATGTTCTTGGGAATATAAAGACATTGTAACGTTGTTAATTTATTCAATAGGTTGTTGGAAAAGGGGCGTTCGGTGTGGTGTGGAAATGTTTATGGCGGGATACATTTGTTGCTGTAAAACATATTAATTCAGAGGCTGAAAAACGAGAGTTTGCTATTGAAGTGAGACAGTTGTCGCGGGTAGCTCACCCAAACATAGTGAGACTGTATGGTGCTTGTACAAAAGGTACTCCTGTATGCCTTGTTATGGAATATGCCGAAGGCGGATCATTGTACAACGTACTTCACGTTCGTCCTAAACCCAAGTACACAGCAGCACATGCTATGAGCTGGGCTAGACAATGTGCAGAGGTATGTTATTTTGTTAAACATACATAGTTATTCAAATTGATTACATTGTGATATATTGATTGTGTTTTTATTATTCTATCTTGTGATATGTTCTTGATGTTACAGGGAGTGGCTTATTTACATGCAATGAAACCAAAGCCGTTAATACACAGGGATCTTAAACCACCAAACTTATTGCTGGTTGCTGGTGGGCAGAAGTTAAAAATATGTGACTTTGGAACAGCAGCTGATAAAGCTACTTATATGACAAACAATAAAGGTAGTGCTGCATGGATGGCTCCCGAAGTAAGAAGTTCCATTCAATTACATAAATTTGTATCATCCAAACACAGATACGAGCATTTATAAATTATTTTAGATATAAATAACATATGCCATATAATGAAGTATATTCAGTTTATTTTATCTTTTAAATATCTGTAAGCTTATTACACCATGTTCCATATCTATACACATTCAAATTATAATTAAAATTCTGATGTCGAGAGGGACAAAATTATATCAAAAATTTTATACATAAATTTTTGTTCCTTTTACAATCAACCTTTCAATATTACTCATGTTATGATTGATAACGAAATAAGGATCAATGTATAAATTAGAAGCACTTTAATTGATTTATAAAATGTGAATGAATTGAGGCAAAAAGGTCTTTGACCTTTGTTAGTAGGCAATTATTATTTTTTTATTTTATATAAGCATTTAATTTGTATATAGTATTTCTAGAGTACATCTAATATAATAACCAGAATTTAATGTCATGGTGTGAGTGAAGTATATTTCATATCTTTTTTATCTTATAAGGTACCACAACATCACAATGTATTATGGATGTGACACAAAGCATTAGCATAGTGGACTATGAGTAAATTATGACCTTTTATTCCTATAAATTTAAACAGAAGCATTAATAAATTTCTAGGTGTTTGAAGGTTCATCATATACAGAAAAGTGTGATGTTTTCTCATGGGGTATAATATTATGGGAGGTTTTGTCCAGAAGGAAGCCTTTTGAGGAGGGAGGATCAGCATTTAGGATAATGTGGGCTGTACATACAGGTACTTATTTAAATATGTTATTCATACAGTGTGTATTAATTCTAGAAAACTTATTTGAAGTGTTTGCAAATCTATGTTAGCATTTATGTTTCTAGCTGATGCCAGCCATCTGTAATTGAAATAATCAGTTAGCTATCCTATTACCCTTAATTGTCTTGTAGAACAAAACACTAGAATATTTTTTTTTTTACTACAAAACAAGGTCCCTTGTGCAACAAGAGAAATATTTTTTTTGGTCTTGGTTTTAATATTTTATTTAATTTTATCTTTATTTAGAATTATTTTAAGGTTGCATTTTGTTTATAATACTGAATACTTGCCTCATGTTTTCCAATTTTATAAATAACGTTTTACTTACGTACATAATTATTGTTTGAAGTAGGGGAATATTTGTAGTACATCATGGAAAGTGATCTTGGAAAAAGTAATTGAGGATCACTGATCTTAATTACTTATAATGATTAACATATCAATTATTTATTAAGGCTTATTGGGGGTTACTGCAAGTACCAACATGCGGTGTGCAGGGTCGAGTACTTCTTGGAGTGCTACATAAAAAAACAGTTTTGGGTATCACTGGTCCCATTTGACTAAATACAATTAGTCAAAATTGATAACTTATTAGAACAAGTTTTGCTTTGAACATATGATTAAATTGGATTTCTTTTATACCTCCAATATTTGAGTAAGTTTAGAAGGTGTTTCTTATAATCTCAAAATTGTACAGTGGACATTGTACATTATCATTACATGACCCTGTATTTAGCAAACTATTATTTCTACTAATTAAGTTTCATTGCAAAATTTTAAAATAAATCATAATGCTCATGGTACCCTCAATAACATATATATATATATATCATGAATAAGTAAACATTGTGACCTATTGTACTCTTTTGTTGTAAAGTTTATTTATATACATATATATTTACATACATATGTATGTAGGTGGCTACAAAATTATGTGATAAAATTTTGAGAAACAAAATTATTAAGGGTATTTTTTTCCAAGAGAACATAGCCGTTCGTCATTTCATATTATGTAATTCAAAATTGTTGCAAGTTTATAAGAAATTATTTTGATTATGCAAATAATTTGTGAGTCAAATGGTAATAAACCCTCTCTCTGCTCTCCTTTGAAAAAAAAAATTTAGGAAAATTGTAAAAAATTAAAAGTAAATTCAATAAAGACTTCAACTGAAAATTAGTTTAAACAAAATTGATTTGATAGTTTTTATGAGGTATGGAATCTTCTTTATGTTTGCTGCTATGGAACCAGAACCCTTCATAAAAGAGTCTATATTGCTCTTTGCCAATATTCTTATGTCTTTCATAGTTTATTTTTTAATCCTTTTATTCATGTATGTTATAAGTGCTTAAGAGTTTAGAGAATAAAAGTAAGCCCAATATTTGTATGTTACAGGACAAAGACCGAATTTAATTGAAGGGTGCCCAGAGCCAATCGAACAGCTGATGACTCAGTGTTGGGACAAAGTACCAGCAGAAAGACCTAGCATGGCTAAGGTAATGTGCAAATACATTGTTTAATTAATATAAAGAATATGCTTGGATTCATTCCATCTCCTAAATTCTAGGTTCCTTCCATTTTTCCCTTACTGTCTTGATATCCCTAATTCCATTACTATACGCACAGTTTCCTCCTGCGCATTGTGGAATCAGCTGCCACCCCCGGTATGGCCTGGCCTAAACGACTTAGGGATGTTCAAGAAATAATACAAAAAATTTCATGGTACTCATGATTATGCACCAGAACACTATTATTAAAATAATAACATAATGAAGAAATTATTTTCGTTCCCCTACCTTACATATTAGCATTTGTCAATGTTACATTTCAACATATTCAATGAATACTAACACCAACAAATGAATCATGCAGCTAATAACGATAAAGAAAATAATAATGTCTTCATAAAATTGTGTTGAGAAAATTTTCTGCCTTCCTACGTATGACATGCCTCAGACTGCTAGTCAATGCCGAAACTATATCATAGCTATAAGAAATTGTCTTGATATATTTTTTTTTTTTGACTTATTAAAACTGTAATATATTACTTAAATTTTTTTTAGGTTGTAGAGTTTATGTTGGCCCTGTGTGAATTCTTTCCTGGTGCTGATACGCCAATAAATTTTGACGACCTGGTGGAAGATGATGACAGTTTAGAAGACAACTACATGATCTATGAAACACGTGATAGCTTTGAGACTGATGCGGAAAGTATCCCGCACAGCCACCCTCTGACCTACACAGACGAGACATCATCAAATGTGACGTACAGAAATACAGGCAAGCCTTCTGTGTCTCCAAGACCTCGTAGCTTTGTCGAGTCCCAAGTGAGTAAATTACAGAACCTAATGTCTGCTGAAGGTCAACCAAAGACGGCAATCGCAAAAGATGAAAACGACTTACAAAGAGTGGGTTCTGTGAAAATTCCACAACCGTTCAAGAAACCTGAAACGCATTTGGAGGCAGGTCGGTCACCCATCATAAACAGAACGCCTAGCTCACCCGTACCATCGGGGAATATGCCCAGCGAAGGCAGCACGCCACAGGACACTCTCAGAGTGTTGAGGAGTCCCGTGGTGTTCAGTGAGAGTTCATCACCAAGAAGATTATCACCGATAGTCAATTATAATATAGGTAATATGAACCCCCGCCACATAGATATAGAGCAATTTTTAAGAGACAACGAAAAGCTGTCTCCGATGAGAACACCGTCAGCCCTCAGCAACACCAACTCTACGAGGAAAGAAGATTTTAATCAGAACTACTGTGATAGATTGAGCGCCACAAACAGTCCTATGATGCAGGAGTATAATGGGAATATGCCACATGGGCTGGGCACGCCTGTTGATGTACGGTATCAAACGCCACTGCAGATACAAGTTGATCCTGTAAGTAATTTCTTAATCAAAATGCTAGACCATTCTTTTCTAGCAATTTTATAAATTTTATTACACTCATAGATAATTAGCTACTCATATGTTTAATAATTGACTAAAAATAACTGATGTTATCATTTCATATAAAAGTAAATTATTAAGATAATGTGGTAAGGTATGATAGTCAAACAAGCAGTTGGAGAATTGAGGTGACTATCTACACCTATATATATTTATGGTCACACTAAGTAAAGACTTGACCATGTGATGCGCGTCTCTTTAATCTCTGCAGTAGCTTCTTGGCTGAGTTCACTACAGACCTCTTGCCAGTTCAGTCGGATGGTGTCGCATGCGTTTCGTGTCTGCCGTCTCTACTGTTACAGGTTTTATCTCTAGGTTATCTTTTTGGAAAAGCTAGTGCCATGCTGCAGTGCAGCTGAATTGGGCCGGCACAACCGGGTAGGTACCTCTCGCTCACATGACAACGCCTTGTAGTGACAGCTATGCTGTCGTGTTCCGTGCTGTTTGTGAAAAGTTGGCGGCCCACTGGACGAGCGGAGTTAGGGCAGGCAACGCATACATGCAAGAAAACAATAACGCTTATTCAAAATCTATGGGCGTCGGTAGTCGTCAAAATGCTCCAATTCTCGTTTGTGTGGTACTACGTGATGACGCGTCGCGTTTCGTGCTATTTGTGAGTGGCGGCCAATTGGAGGGGAGGAAGAAAGGAGAGCAACACAATTGCAAGACTAATGCGAATATTTATGGGTGTCGGTAGTCGATGAAAATCGTATAGCTCGTTTGCGCCCTATACTATGAATAGCTCTCGAATTTACGCGCATTTGCGCTTATACACGATAGACGATAATGAAATACCACTATACAGATAACAAATGCGTATCATTTTTTTCGCCGATGACTATCTCTTGTAATAAATAATATCTTTATTGCACACACCAAATGGAATTATAAAATATTTAAAGGATAACATTGTAATGTACATGAACGTACAACTAGGCGACCTTATCGCTTGAAACGGGTCTCTACAAGGAAACCATAATGTTAAAGGCGTATTGCCTGGAGATATGAAGCTGCGTTTAGTTTAATAAGTAATATAGCATTTAGTTAAAAAATTATAAAAAATATAGTGTAATGTGTATCATAGATCGAGAAACAAAGAATATAGTAAAACGAAGATGAGAGAAAAAAAGAGTAGAAAGAATTTGAAAGATACTAGGTACAGTTTAGTTGCCAATCTGTGATTTTTCATCTTCTTCGATTCCTTGACAACAGGCAGCTTAAGCACAGGTTTCACAGATCTTAAGGCGCTGTTTGATACTTAACTCATAACAACCACTTAATTCTTCACATTAATCATATCTAATCGGACCCTATACAACGCAATTTTGCCCTTTACTTAGCAAGTAATTAATATCCTAATAATAATAAACTGGTCTTAAATATTGATACTGACAACTGATAATAATCTACTTCTAACGTCCAGAGAAGGACGATTTGTGCTATTCCTTTTTTACATCGCAAGTGGGAAAACGAGCCTTTCCGTCATACGCCCGTAAACATCGACGTAACCAGAGCTTATGCAGAGGCGATGTCCTTCTTCAGCCTCATGAATTATATTTGTCTTATTTCGATATTATAGATTATATATGGGATATTGTCATTTTAACCACACGAAGTATAAAGTATACCTACAAAACGTCGTTGTTACGTGTTCCTTGGTGGTTATCGCTTTTTCATTCCGTTATTATTGTATCTTCAATACAAGCATACTGTAAAAGCAACTATGTGTAATGCAATATTTAAAGAGATAATAATTGTAGCTGTGTGGCATTCGTACATCAAAAGTTCAATTCTTTGCATTTCCTACAAAGTCTGTAAAAAGCACACATCTACTTTTACACGCGCTACGAAGAAATGATATAAATAATTGTCCAAAGATCGAAATTCTATCATAGTTATAAAAAAAACCCATTCCACTTCGAATACCGCTGTAAAACATTTTTATAGTTACACAATAGAATGAGTGTATAACAAACTATATAGTAATGTGTTTGATAGTGCCTCGAAACTGTGCATTACACAAGTTTCAACATTGTGTGAATACAGTGTGTGAGTTACGTTTTATTTCATTAAAATAATAAAATGTAATGCAGATTATATTAAAATATTAGCGCACTGAACTTATCTAACACATGAACTATACATGTACCAAATTTCACATTCCTCCGTGCGCGTAATTCTCATAAAAAGGGGTCCAAAGCATTTCGTTTTACGTATTAATATTTAGTGTAAATCCGTCTATGATTTCACCAGTCTTTTGTGTGTGTATAAATGACGAACGTAATTTTTCAGAACGCGTGGGAGTTCAAAGACTTCTCGGATGCGAACTACGATGGCTACTTGGAAGTGCAGAACAGAGCCGGCTTCGACAAGTTTATCACCGTCGGTGAGTGCAGCATGCTGATATGTGTAATGAAATGTAAATTAAATCTACTTTGTGTTCTACTATATATACCAGCGTAGGAATCGCATCGATATTAAATGAATAAAAAAATCATTATACACATAAATGAAACACATATGTCCTAAACGAATTTCGACAACATCAGCCATCTCTACAAAAGAGTAGCCAACTGCGCAGGACATATTATAGTGCACAAGTGCACTCTCTGTGCTCGCATTCCCTTATTACGAAATCAGCCACAGAAGCGACGGCTTAGACTAAAAAAATTCTGACATTGAGGTTGAAAAGCTTGAATTATTTTACCAATGAAAACCAAAACTTCACGATTTTGTTGTAGCACCGTAGGACCTCAGTTTATTGCCCTTTGAAACATATGCACACAACAACTGCCAACTGTTTTACGTAGATTAAACTTTTGCTGACACCAGCTTTGAATATGGCACACTTGGCATAGTAATTATGTGGATGTTCATGGGCGTCGGCAGTAGTAGAAAGGCTCTGATTTCTCATTTGTCCCCCTATAGTATAAAAAAAAAAAAAGAAAAATAGCCTGTGTGTGCTCATGTCGATATTTAAATCTTAATTACGGATTTGGAGCCAGCTTTGTAAAAAGAACAATACGCAAAGCCGGACGTAGATGGCGCCACCAGCACTACCGTCTTGTTGCGTTCCAGTGTAGGAAGAGGATTTGAAAACATGCTAGTCTGTGTTCTTTTACCACTATAAATAGCGAATAGCTGTTATTTTTTGATGTTGCGTTGTCCTACGCTAATTAGCTAAGCAACAGATGGTAAAACGGGCCTGTGTGACGCGTAGAAAAACATTTGTCATAATTGGACAAAATGCAAGGGTTGTCGAAAGTGAACAAACAATGTAAAAGTAAAAGTTAGCAACGGAACATTTCATTAACGTTCACTATACACATCTCTTTGAAGTTTCGGAACTGAAAATTAAGTAGTGACATGAAAGTGCAAAATGACCACGATGAGTAGGCTGACAGTTGCGTATGTAAGCCACGGAGCCGATATTGTCTGCCTTCGATGATGACCTTTAAAACAGCGCCACCGAACCGCTGTAGCCGAAATCGGCTAAAAGGACATTATTATTAAACGAATATAGTGTTTTTAAAAACAACAACTCTTCTTCACGCCCGCGCCCTCAGGGTAGGCAGAGACAACGAAGTGCCACACATCACGATCCTTACATGACCTTGCCTTGCCTACTCCACATTACTCTCCTAATACAAACACGTCAGTTGCGCAGACTTGTCTTTAAAAACTTATGTATGAATTTACTTTTACAACTATTATTATTATAAGTTGTACCACCGCAATGATTCAATATTGTTGGCAAGGTAACGTTAGACCATGCCGCTAATTCCTGGGTAGTTTGGTTTCCGTCATCTCTTCCAGTTAAAGGCGTGTTTAGAGGAAATGCGGTAAGCATTTCTCTGCTATCTGCCGCAACTTTAAGCACCGATCATTCAAAACGATTTTTTGAATATTTGATCATGACCGGATTCGTGACTTCATTTGGACGGCCAGACCGGTTGGCGTCTTGGCAGTTCTGTATCCCACGTAAAAATCAATTACCCAGGAGTGACTTGTACTCAGTGCAGGAGCAGTATTACCCAAAACACTGTCTAGCTTGATTTTAAACGTAAACCTTTACCAATGCACGAATTTCGTTTCTTTGAAAAATCTCAAATCATGAAGCATATATGTCAACTGGAAGTACTTACTCAATAAAACAGCAATTTTCTACTTTTATTAAATGTACTATCTGAATATTTTGTGTGACATAACGACATTGCATATGATTTTTTACACTATAAACAATTTGTCAAAAGTCTGTTTACGATATGTGCTGGTGCTGCAATCTAGTGTTGAAATTTTGCAGTTATATCTCGCATTGGTTATACCTTAGACTTACATAATGAATCTTAGCTTAATTCTTCTAAATGTATCTTCTTTCTTTGCTTGGTTGTCATCCTGGACTACTAAGATGATGATTGTGCTGCTCAACATTTATACGTGTTTGTACAACGATGCCTTCTCCTCCGTCTCATGGCTCTGTCCTTCTTCCTTTACACAGTTCTTCGCGACTTGTACAGGCCGGGCTTCTAAACACACTACTGCCCAATATTGATAACACTGCTGAAGCATAGCTGTCTATTTTTAATTACATGTCCCTTTCAAAATTTTTAATACTTACCTATTATTTAATATTTATCATAGTACTATTGAATGAATAAATGAATTGAATAGAAGCAGAATCCACTGTTGAACGTAGGCCTTCCGCATAGAGCCCCAACCATTCCGATCTATTAAAAGAAGAAAATAGCGCCATCTAGTTTTGTATATGTGATGTACATGAATTGTTTAGGTAAGTACAATAAAATTAGCTGTAAGATGATATGCGTGACAGACCTTACTTTACGATTCATGCAAATTCTTTGTTTCTAAAGAATAATAAAAAACACAAAGTACAAAATAAATTATACAAAAAATATGTACGGACTGTAAATGGCGAAGTATTATTTTTCTTTTTCTTCTATGTCGGTTGAATGGAATGAAATGGAATTGACCCAAAAATTATATTGACATGAAATGTATAATTGGGAGATGTCGGTTTGTGTCTAGATGGGGAAATCTAAGAACCGGCCGACTGCGCATCGGACTTCTCGTAATATACTGCAGTAAACGGCATAAGTAGAGTGTGATATATGAGCGACCCTCTAATTTTTCTATTGTTTTTGTATTTGTTGCTATAGTGGCAACAGCTTAAGGTGCGTTCCGAAGTACTCGAGTGTGACACCATCAACCTTCCTGACTCCGATCTGTTGTGAAAAAACCCAAATCACTGTTTGTTCCGATCCGGGACTCTAACCCATAAACCCACGTTCTGCGACTGAACATGATCACCGCCACACCACGAGGTAGTAAAACGAAATCGTTGGTCTAATAGCTTTAACAAATAGAGACGACATAATATAGTGAATGTTAACCGTACACAGACTATCGTAGACTAGTGCCAATGCATCATGCGCGCGCGAGCTACGGAAATAGCAAGTCCTGCGCCAGGACACGGTGACTCACCGCCACTTTATGTATCCGAGTTTACTGCTTTCATAGCTTACACAGATATAAATATTATACTGTCCGTGAGATATTTTACTACGAAGCTTTACATACAAATATGATGATAAATGTTTAAGTAAATAAATTAAATTTAATTTGCAAGACTAGATTCTTGCATGTATAAACTAATATATAAGCTATAAAAGTCAAATAGTTCCAAAGACTTGTGGCTTCAAAACGATCAAAGAAATTTTTTTGCGTTCAATAGCTTTCAATTTGATTGCATAAAGTGCACAAGTCTAGACAGTCCTAAATAATTTGCAGATATTATCTCATGCTTTGGCAAGCTTGCTATACTAAACTAATTAGACGATTATACTTCTATTGGCATAAGAGTATATTGTGCTGATTTTGGACACGGGTGTCTATACACATTATAAATCCTCAAAAACTGTATGACTATATGTGACCGATTTCCTCAAAATCTAGTGAACGTATTTTGATGAGATTTTCACTAATATATAGAGCTGTTCCTGAGGAAGATTTTAGTGTGTAATTTGTTACGATAGCAAATCTGTCCTTCACGGCGCACACTATTTCCCTCTAATTCGACGACAATCAAAGCAATCCCTCTAATTCAACGACAACATGAATATAAAACAATTACTGTTCGAAGTTTTGTAAAATGTGATAAATAAAATGTATAAAACAAATATATTTTATCGAGTCCTCCAATTCCTTCAATCCCCCATATTTCCTCAAATAAAAAACTAACTGATTTTGACAGTGTACCTCAAATTTTTGAATAAACGTCTCCTGATCTATTCTAATGTTATGACTAAAATGCTTTTAATTGCTAGTTGAACAATTTGATGGACAGAATGAAATGGGATATTACAGCTTTCCTTTAGTTGTAGTGATTTATTCCGGTGCATAATAATGATAGCTGCATGGCACATGAGAAGAACCGAAGAAAGGAATAATTGTACGAATTAGAATCTCAAACTTAACCTATCATGTATTTAAATACTACTCAATTATTTTTTTTGGGGGGGTAGTTTTGACTTTTAGCCTCCTCCGGCTACGGCATTGCGTATCGACGCAATACCATGTCCGCGCATCTTAAACAGTCCTATGAGTACTATTTAATCGGAAACGAAGAAGAAGGAACGCGCACCAATTTCCAAGACTTTGTTGAGATAGTCTTATTTGAGAACATGTAACGTAGTGCACGCTAGTTCTGCGAACATGTCCGCTCGGTGCGTCTGCCATTTGACAGAGCGGGTGGCGATCGTTACTCATTCGTGTATGCGTTATCTTAATTACTGATCACTTCCTCTATGATTTAATGACAGGTGTAGAGTATTTTTTTATAGCCCGTGTAGAGTATTTTTTATAGCCGGAGACAAAGGAACAGCCTTTTGATGCCCGACGCTGACTCGCATACACATCAACATAAATGTTGTGTAGATGTGTTGATATTTCCTCACTAAACTCGACAGCATATCACGTGAGCGAGAGATGCCTCCCTGGTCGTGACTCTTTTAGAATTACATATTGTAAAAAAATACCTGTTAGGTAACTTTTTTTTTTTTCATATAACTTTATTCCTTTTGGCTGGAAAGAAAGAACAAAGTTCCCTTGGGTATGATTTTACACACGTCAAACTGTAACACACATCTAATTAATTATTTGTCTAAAATTTAATTACGTGTTAACGGGGTTTGTTGTTTAGTAAATTTTGATCTTGTTGCCCGTGCAATATATACATATCGAAAATTTTCGAGCACCAGTTATAGTTTTGGCAGTTACACCAATCAAACCTTCCAACATTGATTAAAAAATACCAAGATACCCAGTCAGCGTCTCAAAACTATCCTTATAAGAGGCGTGCACAATGTCAAATAAGCACTTTCCAATGACAACTTAAAATTATGCGCGTAACGTTGACATTGCAAAAAAAAATGTTTATGTACAATCATGAATGCTTTAGAATGACAGTTCAATATGGAATCATGTATCTTGTATTTATTTTTTTTAAATTAATGCTTTCCAACAATACATTTATAGGATAAATTGAGCAACATGAATACTCTATATTGACTGCTCATGTAACATATGAAGCCAACATAGTGAATAAAAAAAAAATTAACTCAATGTGTACACATTGCTCAAAGTTATAGTCGGTCTTTACAATGCGTAGGTGTTCTTTTAAAGTGCATAGTCACATGCTATTATTTGTATCATACAACATAAATAACTTCACAGCTGGAGAACGACGTTATTGGATTATTTATGATCGATACAAGTGTGCAAAATATTTAAGGCAAAAAGAAAAATCACCTTTATGGTGTGCTGAATTACCAGTTTAATACATTGGAACTTACGGAAATGTTTACGAAGCCACCTGAAAATTTGGTAACATTAAAAATATGGCAAGTTGAGCTCTTAGATCTTTAATTTTTTAATTTATAATAAGCGATTAGATTGCTAGACATAACACAATGAACTGTAATAAGCAGGGGATTTAGTGGTACCCGATTCAAGTGTTTGGCAGATGTTTTTAATGTGTGTTTTTATATTGAAACACAAATAAAGTGTAACACTTAGAATCTGTTTTCGAAGATAACTGTTATAGCCAGTAAGGTTTAGATGTAGTGATGACATAAATATTCACGCCCATAAACCTCTATATAATTACTATGCCGATGTGTTGCCCTCCTTCCCCCCCCCCCTTCCTTCGTTGCATAGGAGGACGTAGTGTCGTGCACCATGCATGGCACTGTGCTAACTGAAAGTGTTACAGTTATCATGACGTATTTGACTATCTGGTAATAATGGTGCAACTAGACTGGCACATTTACAATCACAAAACTGTCACTTGGACTTTTCGGATAATAATGTGATAGTAAAACGGGTGGTAATATTTACGAGTGACTTGGCAACTGTCTCCTCATTCGCTGTTTCTAACAATGTTTTAACGTTACGTACAATGTGGGAATGTTGTACAGAGTGTCGCACAAAGGTATGCGCAGAACATCTTGTAAGGAGTGAAAAATAAAATGATTATTTGTTACACTCGTTTAAGTTTGTGACATTCCATGGTTGATATAACTAATGTGGCTCTTCCGCAATTTGCAACCTTCTCTTTAAAATATCCTTAGGTCCTAGGTACTGTAATATAAAACATAAAAAGTGAGTTGAATAAATTGTTCTTTCGGCGGTCATAAACTACACGCCCATACTGACACAATTTTAATTTTTCTATCGACTTACAACACACATTTAACTCCTTTGAGTTTAGTACTGAGAGCCTTTTTTTACAAGCTTCCACTGGAACAAACAGACATACTGCGTGAATTCTTGCAACTGAATTTTGACTAGTTTTCCTTAGCGATCATCATTTACTTTCCGGTTGGGGTGAAATCGATATCTTTACCGTGAATTAAGCTAGAATAGTGTCATTATTGCCAAAGTTTTTCGTATAGATTTTTCCTTTGAAGTGTTCGTTATAGCTTCCTGTAACTTTATGATATTACATTACAAACACTAAAATAGGAAAAGAAGAAAATTAAATCAAGATTAATGCCCCCTTTAAATTATAGCTAAATCAAAATATTTAGTTATCTGTGGCACTTTTCACTCTGCCTGCCTCATTGGGCAGCCTTCGTTAAGATGTGTTGTTATTTGAATTGTATGTAACTCTAAAACTTTATGATTTCTTTTTTATGCATTTTTAAACCATAAACATTATTTAGTTAGTGTGCCTCCTAAACTGTCTTGTCATACCAAAGGTGAATTATGGCGACATTTACGATTAAATATCTCGTTAATTTTATTTGTATTGTAATAAAAAAAATATATGTTCCCGTTATATATACGGTCCAGATGCGTTTTGGGACGGTCCCAGAGTGAGTTACGCTTCTCGGAAGGGGGCGATACTATTTTAGATTGTGTCCGCTTACCTTCTAGGAACTGCGGGACCGACGACCGATCGCAGCACTAGGGTATTGTTAGATCGCCAGCGGGGTTCCTCATTACTGCCACTGTGCTATACATTCACGAGCATAACACATGCTGCTATTAAACAGTTTTCATATTTGCTTCCTTGAAAATCGTTTCGCATAAACATCAGCAAATCACATGCAAAAAATCGAAATATATTTTATTTAGGACATTTACACTGTCACACATTGCATCAGTTATTCTAAGATGTAATACGGCTACATTTTAAGCAGTACCAAAAACATTCTTGAGTTATGTGAGTCTCTCATTCTCGAGATTTATGAATAGCATATTTCGATTTCCCGAGAAAACAAACTTTATTTTTAACTATATTTATTATAACATATTTTGATGTTATAATAAATATAGTTAAAAATAAAGTTTGCATATCATTCATTCTCCTACTTTCTTCCATCAAAAGACCTACACATTAATATGTATTGGGGTTTAAATGTCAGTCCAAAAAGGAATCATTAAATGCTTGCATTTTAAATAAACATTAGGGTTTATCATCATACCGAAAAAAAAAATGGCGGCACGCATTCTTGGTTTGAAATCATTAAAAGTAATGCGTATCTGTTAACGTAAACATTATGCCGCCTGCACGTTGTTTACAGATGGCTTCCGGATCACTAGTCACTAATTTACAGAAGACGAATATGAAATATGTTTCGCTATTCATACTGGGCGATCTATTTCTTTACGCGTTGCCAGTATTCTTGCCTGCGGAAAAGACGGCCATCTCTTTTTCTTGTTGAAATTACAAATACTAAATTTTTTTACACCCATGCGTCTTCTTGTCATGAATTACTAATTAACGACTTTGGGGAAAATTTTCATAGGCAGATTACAGTATGGATTTGCATAAGTATACTTTTTATACTGACAAAAATATTGATTGCCCTGGGTGACGAAATTGATTTAACAGGGGTGTGACGAAGCAGCTAATTTCAAGCGGCAAAGGTAAGCCTTTACCTTTGCCGCTTGAACCTTTACGTTAGAATGTACACATTCTACGCTAATAACACATTTACGGTCTCGGAAGAGGTGCAGCATAAGTCGTAACCGGAAAGGCAGCGCGTAACCACAGAAACTCCTAGTCCGCGCCGCCATTCTCCGTTCTGCGCGTTACTGTACCTGCGTTGAGAACTGTCATATTGGCTCAATTTACACGCCACGAGCTACACGCTAACATGTTTACAAACTATTCTCTATTAAATGACGACATTTAACTCGTCACTAGATTAAAAATTTCATTGTGACTACTAAGAGCCGGTCCCTTTTTTATAGAGTACATAGAACAGCTCTCTCGGTTCAATTGTCTTCGACCGAAGTGACTGTGCCTTTTCACCTTAGTGTAGTCAACCACCACCGCGACAAGTCTCGATCCATGGTGGGGGTCCCACGGCTTGTGGTATATATTCAGTTTACCTAAGACATAGTAGTCATTTCGTAGTCATTGGAACTGTAAGCGCCGCCAATCAGTAGTAGGTCCCTACGGAAAAAAAAAATAAAAAAAACATAGTAGTCAAATGAGACCTAATCTAGCTAAAAAAATAGCTCATGTTGATTTAACATCGTAAACCACCTCTCGCTTATGAGTCGCGCCAATGAGCTGTTTATAATATTTTAAAACGATTTTTTAATGGCAAAGCGATTCTGCGCGTGCCCTGCTGACTCAGTGCGACGTCAATGCATGAACATCGCGGTAAAGTAAATAAGTCGTAATATTTTCATGGGAACCGCTGCGGGCATCTCGCCCGTTATGCGTTGATCAAATAAACAAAACGTGTTGAGTTTTATACAGCCAAACCGTCATTGGAGAGCCTACGTTCAGCTCCGTCGGTTCTTGGTAAAGCGGACTTTTCTCTTATAAATTAACGTTATTCGGGCTTTGCGTGACGCAGCTGTCTCTAAGCGCTGGTTTTATATGAGATACTAAGAAGTTGACGCCACAGGCGTGGGCCGCTCGATTTAATATGGCCTAGGATCTGAAGTAACCTAAATCCGTCACCACACTTTCCAATGTTTTAATGCAGTAACGATACTTCGTAAATGGCTTAGAGATAGGCAGAGTAAAAGTATAACTAGTAATATTAACGATTCCTTGTAGGAATCTAAAGGCGGAATTTGCCTTATATGAATACAGCGTCTGAGGTAATTGTGTGATGCGGGCGATACGTATCGCGGTATTGTTAAATTAAGCCAAGTCATTTGTCGTATGTCAACAGTAACGCATCGCGCGTGCACCCATGAATCAGCTCGATACAATTAATCTAAAATAAGGTTATTGGGAGGCATGGTAGCGGTGACCGGACCGACGACGCACAGTCTCGCACCGCCGTCGCGCCCGGCGCATCGCTGCAGCCAGATGCAACTGGCGACCACCGCGTCCCAGTGTCAGTGATCCGGTGTACATTTGAGCCCGCGTAGTTTGGACACATGCTTGTGTCAAGGACAGTCCCTACGTTGTAGATGAGATGCCGCAAAAAGACTGTTCGGTTCAAGTTTCAATAACATTGCAACCGAATCGTAACAAGTTACAAGTGTACGTAGACGTTTTCATGAGTAAGTTGCATTTTATTTCAAGAATTTTCATAAAACGAATTCAACGTTTATTTTTTTATTAACATATGAACGCAACGATTTGCCATCGTTTTATTTCGAGGTGGGCAAATAATTCATAACTCGAATGAAATATTATCACAATCATAAGATGAAATGTGTGGTAAATTATATAAATTGTAATGGCGCGCCCTTAATTTAAAGACAAGTCGGTATTTTGAATGAAACTATTAACGATCTATTATTTAAAACGAAATAAAGACTAACAAAATTTCCAACGTTTACGACAATATTGAACACATAGAATCTATAAATTGAAACAAAATGGAAGACAAATAAAAGTTTGTTAGGAGGCATTTAACAGTTGTAATCTGACAAAATTGATGAATAAAATATGTTTTGTCTGCTGCCGTGAGTTTGATAATTTTGCGTCGAATTCAAACTGGAATTAAATAGGGGGAACTAGTCTTAAAGCAGGTTGATATATGATCAGAACGCTTTGCAAGTTAACAAATGTGACATCGGCAAAGTCAATCAACTGGAGCATAATAACGTGGCCACTAATAACCACCACTAAAGATCGGCACTGTGAAATAATCGGCTGTCAAGTGTCTCTGCCAAAATCTCTCCCTAGCGTCGAGTGACGCTTTCAGTGGCCCGATGAATCACTGCTAATTATTTTATGATGCGATTTCTTAGTACGTAGTAAACTATGAAGAGCCGTGGCCGGGTACCCGGTACCCCTGCTCCCCGGCTCGACTCCACCCGGTCACTATCCAAATTTACGACGCCACTAAATCCATGATCCCGCGACTTTGTCCACTTTGAAGTTACAAACGTTTATCAGGTGTTAAACCTCTTTGGACTTCTCCTTTGATTTCTTTAAGCGTGAGCTCGTAATTGCCATGTAACAATAAGAGCGTTGAAAATAAACAGAGTGCGGTGAGACATTTTGCAGACGGCGCTTAGCATGAATCAGTGCTATAATGCCTTTATAGTTTCGATGGAGCGCGATTGGGACGTTGGCACCGCGGAGCGACATGACTAACCGTTGGCCGCTCTACATACTATCAAAATATGTGACAAGTTTATTTCTATTCAGAACAACACATTCTCGATATATCCCTCCTCAGAGATGAACATCTGCTCATTTTTTTGACGACGTAAGTAGGTCGGGGCTCGCTCCTGCGTCACGCCGCCTGCCCGACGTTTACGTTTACGCAGAATCGTTACTCTTATTTGACCTCGCTGCAGTATCGCGTTAACTGATTTTCTAATCAATCGTGTTGTGGTTTTCGTGTACGTAATATTTTAAGAGCTCACTGTCCTACTTGAGTGGTATAGTTGAGACCGAAAAAAGGGAATTTATCTGGTCTAAGCGATATAAAACAGTATTTAATTTTCCTTTCATGGCTTTGCACCATCATATGGGCTAATCCATTTGAGCTATATCTAGTAGTTGTAAGATGATGGTCTCTGAGTAATAGAGAAAAGATGGGCAATCAAAATGAAGTTAATTATGCAATCGATACCTTTCTCTGTTAATCAAGGAAATACAACTTTAATCCTGGTGCTAATTGTTACCACTAATTCCACCTTAGAGCAAATTTGATTCACTTAAATTTGAAATTGTTATTGGATTCGACGTGATAATGCCTTAGCTTGCTTATTAAGTTTCACAGAGTATTGTTAATTAATTCCAAGCTTGTAAATTCCAAGAATAACCAACAATCATCTATGGAAGTAACCAAACTAACTAAGGCATTATCAAGATCAAGATTAATTCATTTATTTGAGAAGCAGAGGAGTTCGGACTGTTTTAATATTGCCAAATGAGCCAAACCGACCGTGTGGACCGAGGCCTTTTTAGCTACCGCGTGCGAGCTGCCACCGACGTCATAGTCGGGGGAGAAGGGAACTCTCAGTCCCTCTGGGAATTGTAATAATAGGCTGTATTGGAAGTCTCTTCGCTTCCACAGCATGAGAACAGGTTGCAAAAAGCAGCTAACATTAGGAAAGATTTACCGAAAGTACCGAGTTCTATTGTAGGTATCTCTATGTTCTATCTTTGGAAGAACTGCACCGATAGTGAAAATCATTGCACCAACAAAAAGCTATACTATTAAGGAGTGAAATAGGCCATGCTTTATTACCAGCTGTATATGCCCTGTGAATTCACACACGAAATTTCTAATCCAATTCATTATTTTTTTCCACCCAAAGATGTGGGCGGGTCACCTTGTCTGACACTATTTTTTATAGTATTTAGTTGGGAGTAGCCGTTAGCCCATTGGAAGAAGGTGGAAAGGCCCTCCTCTCCTACGCATCGGTCAAAAAAATTACAAGGGTCCCATTTCTCGCTTGCCCCCCTATACTATAAAAATAAATAAACATAATGTTGCGTATACGTAAAAATTAACTAATGTTATTTTAATCATAACCAAAGACGATTACATGTGACACGATGATCCACACTGTAGTAGAGCTATTGGGAAGAATATTCTCCACCAGTCTGACTAAGGAGAGAGTATCAGGTGCCGGTAGTTCTACAACAGGCCCTTAATACTCGTAGTCTTTCTTTTGAGTAAGCTCGAATTTTCTACGCTTAGGAGAGCGATAGACAATATTAGTCGTTATGTTAATGTATTTCACTTTCATTTTTTTGGAACAGGTAGCGCCATGCTGCATAGGAGGAGGTAGTGTCATGCTGCATAGGATGAAGTAATGTCTTGCTGAATAGGAGGAGGTAGTGCCATGCTGCATAGGAGTAAGTAGTGCCATGCTGCATAGGAGGTAGTAGTGCCATTAATGGCACTGCCTTCTCCTATACAACGGAATCGGGCTGGCACGAGCGTGGAGGTACCCCTCGCTCACATAATACAGCCGTAAAGTGACATCATCATGCGGTGCGGTTTGTGAGTAGCCGATGGCGCAAAGGGGGGGAGGGCAACGCTTCGATATAGTAATTAAGTGGCATCGGCAAAGTAATTATGAGGACAACCTATTCTATTAAAAAAAAGGAAAATTAGCATTACGATGGTTAAAATCTAGCAGTTGCTTCATTACTCAGACTTAAGTGCTCTTAAAGGCTCGACATATAAAAGCGTTTGACTCACAGACTGTACAAAAGTATTAAATCCAAACTTCTAATGAAAAAAAAATATAGATGACGGAATGTATGGTCGCTTCGTGGTAGAAATTCAAGTTATAATTTATGTAATATACTTTTATACTATTTCCAATAGTTGTTGATTAAATTACACGATTTATTTAATCAATAAACTATTGGAACTAGTTTAAAATTGTTTTTTAATCAAATTATAAAGAAAATGAAAGGGACAAAAACACGACTGCAAATTGAAAATAAAAAATAAGACCACAGTCGGGTCCCATTATTTTTCAAGTATATTTTTGGCAAGTTTTAAAAATGTGTCCCGACTGTTTTTGTTCTTTTAGTTATTATTTTTTATTTTTTAGATTCTGTTTGTTTCAAACTACATTTTGATTATACAATTAATGTGTTAGCTACGAAAAGAATACGATTTTGCGCCCAAAATCTGCCATTTTGTTATTTTTTTTTTATGACACACGCGTTACTATAGCGAGCGTAATGACACCGCACATAAAAGCAGGGCCTTGCGGGCGCACCCGCATTAAACACGCTTACTTCGCCTCTTGGACCTTTTGGTCGTAGAAATAATATGTATACCGCATATTATAATTTTCCTCTCTGCCTTTCTCGACAAAAGGGCTATCTAACATTTAAAGATTTTTTTCATAGTGTACCGGTAGTTCCTAAGGATAGCGCGTTGAAACAAACAAACCCTTCAGCTTTATAACATTAGTGTAGATATAAAATTCAAAATCTTGGTACACTCTCAGAACATGAACATAACAATTTAGGTCAGGAGGAATTTTGTTAGGAGCAACGACAAGACTTAAGCAAAAACTAAATACTGTAACAGTTTACAAATCTCCCAGAATTTTTTGTACCCGCCCTGGGTAGTATGCCTAATGTAGGATTCAAGAAATATGCCGACTAGTGTAGTATCCTAATGTTAGGAAAAATTATAGCGATGAGCAAATACCCTGATATCGGTAGTTAAAGACTGATGATGCATCACCGCCGAGCGTTAACGATTAAGGTAATGAAATTTCGAGAGTAGGGTCGTTGATCTAGGGAGAACGGACCTCCTAAGGGAGGAATTTTGAAAATTGGGTGTTTTATGTGAACCCCTAAAGGGTGAAATAAGTGTTGAAATAACGTACACACGCTAGTTTAAAAATCCCTCATTTTTGAAGTTGCCTGCATAAAACTTAGTCTTCGGGCTTTATATTTACGTATCACGTCAAAATGTACGAAAATTCTAACCCAAAGGACAGAGTGTAGGCTGGTGAAAACGCGGTGCGCTGCTAATTATATTTGCTAGAAGTATTAAAAGCTGAGAAGCTCATAGGATCTGTATAGAAAAACTTCTATTTATAATCCTTGTAACTTTTTCTAGACTTGTGCGATGCTTGATGATCGGAGAATCATCAGGCATCGCCAGGTGTAGCAAAGATCGCCAGGTGTAGCACTTTTAAACTGCCTAAAATTTGGGAAAAAAAGGTGTTCATTGTTTCGTAGAAGCTGGCCCCCAGGTCTTGGACATAGCATTGCGGTAAAATCTCGTTGGATAAAAACAATCTCGTGTCACAGTGTTAAAACTCTTCAGAAACGATTCGGTTGATTATCGTGAAATTTATTGCGTGTATTCGGGAGGTATGATGTCTATACCAATAATATAAAGCTGAAGACTTTGTTTGTTTGAACGCGCCAATCTCAGCTTCTACTAGCACGAATTAAAAAAAAATACTTTGTGTTTAATAGCCCATTTACACCTTGTAAATGTAATGTAAGCTGTATACTATATACCATGACGCTGCGACTAACACGACGGGGTTGCGCGGCTGAAAACGCGGGATGATGCAAGTAAAGAATATTATTTTCTATCCTCACATTTCCACGGGATGGAAACTTACGCGGGCGAAACCGAGCGACGCTGCTGGTGTATGTTTACAAAGTTATATAAATTAGAGGTTCATTCGTTTTGATTGCAAGTATATATCGGAACGTGCTGTGGTTTGTAGCTCAACTCAGGAGCGCCGAAATACTCTGATGACTCACGTAGTTCCACAGCGCCATCTCTGCCAAGCGCAGTCGTACAGCTTCCTACGTTACGTCTTTTGTCTAGCACAAATATGACAAGTGCTTTCATTGCCTGCAATAGACTTGTTGACACGAGCCACTTGTAAACATTTGTAGTGAGACTGGCGTGTCATTTTTGATGTCTTATTTTACTACGTGACATGTTCGACATTTCGTCGTAATGACCAAACGGGCTTTTTTATACTACAGGAGGACAAGCCAGCAAGAGGTAGTGCCATGCCGTATAGGAGGAGGTAGTGCCGTGCATAGTGCATGACACTACATCCTCTTATGTGACGGAATTGGGCCGACACGACCGGGGAAGTACCTCTCGCACACTTGATACCGCCGTAAAGTGACACGTGTGTCGCATTTCGTGCGGTTTGTGAGTAACCGGTGGCCCATTGGGGGGGGGGGCGTGGGTAAAAAGGAGGGCAATCCATCGGCATGATTATGCTGAGGTTCATGGGCGTCCGTAGTCGTTGAAATGCTACGATGTCTTTTTTGTCCCCCTATACTATATAAAAAAGCAATAGGCACGAAACGTAACACCGGAGATGTCACTTTACGCCGGTGTCGTGCGAGTGAGAGGTAAGACAGGTCATTCATTGCACACAGTATTGAGGTCGATTGTACTACGATCATTCTTTTATTAATAACAATTGTGGAAAGATATCAATTGTTTATAAAAGATTATTTATCATCACTTTGTCGCATTGTTGAACGCATCTGCAAGACCTCTGGTGTTCCGGATATCTGTGGGTGGATGTAGGTGATCACTTACCATAACATGGCACTGCATGCATGGCATTTATTACTCTGTTAGAATTAACTTTTGCCTCATTTAAAAATAACAAGGTTTTGTGGTACACAGTCCACACAATTAAACGGCAATGGATTAAATCGTGTCACAACACGATTTAATCCATTCCCTTTTAATTGTCCTAATTTTATTTATAGTCTTCTGTGGTTTATTTACACCATATGAAAAAACCATTACTTTCTAGGCAAAACCTTGTTTTTTTAATTTATTTCTTTAAATTTCATTTAAAAAAAAATTTGGCAGGAACAACATGTTGGATACAATCATGGGCCTTATAATGAGGACTGTCCCAGATCTGATTTTGCCGTTGAATTTGGCACGAAATTGTAAACTGCCCTCATTACAATGGATGATCGAAATATACATTATACAATACGTTTCAAAAAGTGTTGCACATGGCACCTGTCATCTAAAGGTGTTTACGCGAAATCTTTCCTAAAGAGCGGAATGCCTTGGTTTCCATTTTTAATTTTTGAAGCTATACTAACTTTTTTTTTTTGGTGCGGGAGAAGGATTTATGCGCCATCACTGACCATCCAGTGTTGTGTGGGGCTCGCCGCACATTATAGTCCCGAATACCCGCTAAAACCACCGCGAGTGCCACCAGTGCCGCCTCTGGTGAGTTCGCTCCACTGGTGGATGGCCCCACACCAAATGACAACCTCACTGATTTTGAGATAGTGCAATGGGTTGAGTGTTCCATCCTTTTTCCGTTCTCAAAAGCTTCAATCCTTGCTTCTCTCTCTCTCTCTCTCTCATTCCTTGCTCCGTTCTCAAAAGCGCTGCTTGCTGCAGTTTACGTCATTCTTCTTATAAGAGCTGTACAACTGGTACAAAGTGCAGCCTCCTTGGTACAATTGGCCTCGCCCAAGGTGACTGGATTCACCCCAAGCTGCTAACCCTCACAGCTACGACTAATCTTAACCATGGTGTGGGAAGATATACAAACCTAGCTAACCTGTGATCTTCTTCAGTACCTCTATTTTGATCATCGAAAACCAAACACTAATTCTACCGATTTTAAGTAAAGTTAGTTGGCGCTGGTCCTCGTCCCATTTAGCCCTTCATTGATAATCTCAGCAGTTTCGAATACAATGGAGAGTTGTATATTTTTGGTATTGTAAAGTGTATTTCTGCCCTTAGTATAGTTACACGCAAGGACAACTAAATCTGTCCGGTAAAATATTTCCGAATCGATGAGGAGTCCGATGAATCATACGTTTGTTTTTAATAGTGAGTGGTCGTTTTAATTCCCTGTCAGTCGCCCAAGTTGAGGCGGAGATTAAAAGTTTTAAACATTCGTTGAATTTTTGGCACCCGCTTTACAGGTAAGTGACGGCACTTGAACAGCTTTACGCTGATGCGAATGTAATAAAAATGTTTAGATCTCATTTCTAAAATACGCCGCGTATTTTCGACTCAATCACATGTTGTATGTCAGTGTCTGAATCAATTAGTTAGATATATTCCAAAATATTAAGTGTGGATATAAATCGCGAAGATTACAGGAACACTGTCACTCCGCTTTCAGAGTCATGACACGGCAGGCTGGGTGACGTAAGCGGTCTGCGTTCTGTCCTCTCGCCAAATTGAAAACATGTTGATGCCTCCGAAATCAAAGGGAGCCTTAACTGCTCATAGATTTATGGATCACTAGACACGTTTTCGTAAAACTGGTTAGATTTTGGGGTAATACATTTTGGGGTAATACATTTTGGGGTAATACATTTTGGGGTAATACATTTTAATTAATCAGAGTTCAATCTTTTCTTGCTCTAAAAAAGTTGTCGGTTCTCAGAAATAATCCGTGACCTACATATCTTGGTATCGACGAATTTTATGCGCGTTTCAGTAAAACAAATCGTTAAATACTATAACATCTACACGAGTTAGACGAGCGAATGTGAGAGATACTCCAACGGACTGTAGCTAGCTGAAAATAGGATGCCGAATATGAGATACCATTTTATTTAATTCCACGACTTTTACTAATGATTATAAAAAGTATTCCACGTGGTATTAAAAGTAGTTTAATTATGAGAAAATTAGATGACAAATAGAAAGAAAGAAAAAAGAACAGTTGGACATAGGAAACATTCCTGTATAAACTTTGAGAAGTACTTCGACACTGGTACCGGAGAAGTACTTCGCCGTAACGTTATAGCGTTTACTTAACATCTTCGTGTATACGGAACATTTTGTTTGGATTGGAGATCTAATGGAAGTTATTTTCTTCAAATGCCAACTGTGATTACTTCCACTGTACCTAATTTTCTCATATTTGGTGACTTACCTCTTATGAGACTTTACAACATATTTATCCTACAACACCACGTGCCGTGATGTAACTGGTGTCACGTCTAGTCATAGACAAGACATTTATTGCGTGATTATAAATAACAATACTAAAGTACAGGTTGCAATTGTTGTTTATGTTGCCAAGATAATCTCATAGTCATTTGTTAAGTTTTTAAGATCACGTCCCGACATGTTATAATAAATTGAATGTAATATGTAGAATAAGCTCGCCATTATTTGAAATTCGGCCACTGGTCTTCCTTTCTGTACCAAAATACAAAAACGAGATGTTATTACTAAGATTCCGCTGTCCGTTTGTCTGCCACCTAACGCGATAGATAGACTGTTTTACAGGTGATAATACATAAAACTTAACAAGAACTAAGAATTTACAGCACAAATGTAGGAATGAATATAAAAAATTGTAAATTATAAATATACTAACTGACTCGGCAGACTTTTTTTACGGGGTTGGGTTATCCTTATCACTTAGGGGTTTGAAAAATGGATAGTAGCCGATTCTCAGACCTACTGCATATGCATATAAAATTTGGTAAAGCCGTTTCGGAGGAGTATGGTAAACATTTGTGACACGAGAATTATATATATATATATTAGACTACTAAAAGCCTATTAGAAATTTATCTATGTGTTATTTATTTCATACATAAATAAATAAAGTGAACTACTGCAAGTTCTTACTTCTTCCCAAATTTTATGATTGTAGGTCAACCGCAAGTAACTATAGAATTTGCTTTACGTGCGATCCCATAGAAAATATGCACATAAACGGCGCTATGTTTTGATTGCAGTCAATTAGAAGTATGAGTTTTCAGGACTTCAAGACGCAGAGTAGTTTGTTTAGTATTTCAATTACATTTCAGCTTGATCCTTCCACGCATACCCGAGGACAAGGTCTTGAAAGGCGGGCGTAGGCAAAGACGCATGGGCACCTCGTAGTTGATTTGGCACGGGACCCACGATGTGCGGGTCCGTCTTGCACTTGGTCGGTTTTTGATTGATAGAGATCTGAGACATTACCGTCATGTCACGCACAAAGTCGCTGGCAAAGCTGACAATAAGTAGACTTGCTTGTATACTTAAATGTTTATTCGTCACCGATATAACACTGACGTATGGCGCTTAGCACATATCACGGATTTACAAAAATACAAGATACACAACTTCATATTAAACTGTCATTGTAAAGCAACCGCAATTGTACATAAACGTATTTTTTTGCAATGTTAACCTAACGTGTATGATTTTAGGTCGTTTTTACAATGCAGATTCTATTTAGGAGATGTGCAAAATTTAAACATTTCCTTTAAATGGCCACCTCACGCGCCTGTGTCTACAAAGTGTGCAATTCGACGGTTACACGTCGTCTATATGGACGGTTTTGAGACGCTATATATATTTTGGTATTTTTCTAAAGCTATGCATAGCATCTATGTTGCATATGCTACAAATGAAAACACATTCTATAAGCAAGATGACGTCCCTTTGTAAGAAAGTCAAATGTAGTTTTGTAAGGAATATTATACTGGGAATTGGAGTTTCATGGTGAAGCGTGAGTCACAGTTGTCCGCAGTTTGCCCGGTGATAATCCATCAACGCCAGCACCCAGTCTGTCAGCGGCCTGGGAGCGGTAATTATCACAACGGAGCCGCTAGTTAGATGCTGTGGTTTAGTCGCTATTCTAAAAAAATATTAGCCTATTTTGTAGCTTCAGGAGGATACACATTTATGTTAATATACGAATTAGTATAAATGTGTATCAGAATCGGCTTGGACTACAATTTCGTTTTGTCGTGTTTCAAATGTGAAAGATTGAAAGATTGGAAAAAAAATTCGCTACAAAAAAAATTGGTTTTACTACATACTCCGGTCTTTGATCATTGGTAAATTACGTAATATTTTTCCATAGAATTCGAAAAGTGTGTGTGTACTTGTGTACACGCGTTAGAAGTTATACTTCTGTGGCATAACAAGAGAAAAACTAAAATGTTGACTATAGCTAACTTCAGAATGTCGATTTTTCGTGACGGTGCGCGCGCGCATCCTAAAAATTTACTCTCATCGTGCTTCCTTAACGCGCCAGAAGAAGTATGACTTCAAAATTCGAAAGCTTTATGAATTCCTTCAGACTAAATTCAAATGTTAGACGCGTGTATTTTACACATGACAGGTATTTCGTTTAAGTCCAATGTACGTTGTTTTTGCGCACTGCACCTTGGCTGATGCACAATCTGTCTATGAATAAGGGCCGGCTGCGAAACTGCAATCGTCTGGACTCTAAATTATCCCAATGGCACGCGTAAGCGCGGCTCTCGGCCAATACTATAACGCCGAAAACGTGTGACGCAAACAATGCACGAGGTTTGCTTTATGAAAAACGTTGACAAGCTCCCATTATATAGCTTCCGACAGTCCGCACTGCGTGGTTTATGTGTGTTTTAACGACCGCCACTTTCCTACGAGATTAGCGAACGCTCGCGCCTTCCAAACATGATGGGATGTCGTGAGGGGTTTGGCGTGTAGTGCAACAGAGGAACGCGTGGGCGAGGGTCGACGACCCGCTGAGAGCGATGCGCGCCCTGCCAGTGAAAACGGCAGAAAACCTCACGAAGGGCGGCAGCACACGGCGTCCGCATTTAGCCCGCGCTAACACCACTGACTCACCGCGCCGTGAATAGTGTTTGTTTGTTGCACCGCCCGCTCCCGGCTCTCCCGCCTCTCTCGTTATTTCTGAACTCCGGCGCGGCAGTGCCGGCCGCGCGTTCCCGGAGCTCGCACGCACGCTCGCACGCACGCACACCGCGCGATGCCACCCCTGCCCGCGCCGCCCGCACGCATGCGCGCACACGCGATAGACTCTTCAGTGCTCACCATCAGGGACACGGTCAGCTGTAGTTGGATATTTTACAGTGAGTGTTGCCAGCCGCGAAGCTTCCGTGTCAACACTTCCTACGCGGAAGTGTCGCCGCCCTACGTTATAGGTCACATTCTGCGTCAGTCGGCAGATATACGACAATCCCCGAAATCTGGTGTATTTACACTTAGAATACGAAATAATCAAGTTTTGTTTCAACTTGTGATCTCAACCGTGGCCTAAAATATAGTTCATGTGTTTTTTCTTGATAGTGTATGAAGCGAAAATTCTGGCAGATGATTCTGTTTCTATTAATTCGGTGTGCGGAAATTTGCGTATGAGATTCTAGGTGAACTGTGCACCTATGTTCGACAAAATAAACCAAAAATTCTTGACCGATGACTCCAAATGCTCTCGCTTAGCGCCGTAAAGTTTACCTTACATTGTATTTTGTAACGCGCATATTGAGAGACTGAATCATATTTAAGATTATAAATACTTTTATACGCGGTTTGTTCAAATATTAACAAATGTTACGGTTGTTAGCTTTAGACAGGGTGCTTTAGGTGCGTACAAGTCTTACGGATTATTCGTTTATGTTTTGAAAACTTATCGCCAGAATATTTATTGATCTAGTAGAATGTCTATAAGATTCTTTTATTTTAAAGTTACTTTCTCTTTGCCTTTATTGTTATAGATTATAGCAAAAATGATAACCGAGTAATATAAATAATTATACTAATAGAATTACTCTGATATTTTCAGGACTTTAACGGAAATAGTTAAATAAAGTATTGACTTCAAGTTGCCTATTTTTTATTACACCGCATATTACGTTTTATTTGACAAAGTAGATAACTTGAAAATAATAAGTTATTTAACTGTTTTCGTTAAGGTTCTGAAAATATCAGAGCAATTCTATTTATTGTGTTTATCACTTTCTTAATTAAAAATTGCAATAGTTCAGAATGTCGGATGTATCTTGGACTAGTGTCTCCCAAAACTACTGGTGTGTACCAGCCAACCTTGATAAAATATATTCCACGTACAGACGTTCGACCCTCCTTGGCTTCATTATATGTATAGATTATGAAGTTACAACTGTAATACAAGGAGATTAAACAATTTTTTTGATTATTTAAGGATTCAATCGAGAATTTGATTATCCTGATAAATCATAACATTCGCATAACCCCCGCAAAGCTTAATGTGATGCAGATGCCTTATACTCCTTCACACCATTCCCACTGTGCCCATTTAAATGGAAAATGAATGTATGCGACCCTCTAAAAGCCTAGGCACAAATTCACCTAGTATGAAAACATAAACCCCCGAAAAAAGATGCAGGGGACTTACACCTTTCGCTTAAGTAATACCCACTTCATATAGTGCGTATGATGGACTAGCGAAAAATGATCAATTGCTCTATGCTGTATAGTAATCACAGATGAATTAACTTGAACGTTAATTTCTATAGGTAACAGCAGCGGGTCCGCGCCAGCTCAGGGGTCCGCACCGGCGGCACCGGAGCCCGACCCGGACCTGGACTCTATGCACATGATGCTCGACCCGCACCTGCGACCGATCTCCCCGGACCTCGCCAGCGACGAGTCCAAGCGCATCTTCGACGAGCACAAACAATTAGCACAGGAGTACCTTAAAGTAAGTTTTGAAATATCAAACTTTACATACAGCCTTAGACAGCAAGACAGTTTTAGGTAGACTAACTGACAAACTCGTCAGCAACTCGCTACGTATCACAGACACGTGACGCTACACTCTCTTGTAGCACAGCTACACGGCGCTACGTGAGCCTAAATATAAACGCTCATAAAACTCCACACAGGCCAATGGGTCTAAGCCAGAATAAGAATAAAGCCCGATGTTAATGATTGTCAAAATCGTCTCGGTCCTCGGTCTTGTGCTTATAAGTTCTACAACCATACAACACTACGTTACAGATTCAAACTGAGCTGGCTTACCTGAACAAGCACAAGTCGGAGCTGGAGGAACGGATGGACGACGAGGAGCTGCGGCAGAAGCGGGAGATCATACAACTTGAAAATGAGAAGGTAATTAAAGAAATGATATATTTATTAATAACAGCAGTCTTCCTTGACACAGTGTTATATAAATTATAATGAACTCTTATTTATTTATTACAATAAAACAAATTTTACGGATTTTATCGCGGTTTATTTAGTAATTTAAACGTGGTGGTCACGAGGCACGTTCAAAGATGCACATTTAAAATTGAAGCTGGTATCACAATGAAACTACAAATTGAAATTCTTTTAATTTCAGGACTCGTTAATAAAACTTTACTGCACGCTAAAGAAACAACTAGCGCGAGCAGACAACGAGAGCTGGCTGCTGCCCGAAGAACTGCCACACGAGTGACGCTGCGATCACTATTGCAGTGTGCATGCACCTTTACACCGCCTATGACAAAATAAAGACCGTAGACGAGTTTTATTCTGAACTTGATATTGTTGCAGATAATGTTACAAATTAACTGTTTAGACCGCACCAATATTCAATGTAAAAGTGATCGGTAATCGAGCGAAAAGCGGTATGTTTTTAATTTGGTGTCATTTTGGTGCGAAACTTAAATATGTTTAGTGTATGAAAATGTCAAAGGCTTTAAAGAGATCTTCCCAACTTGTCCATACACGAATGTAAACAGTAACATTATCTTATAAACCATTTTGCTCAATTTAGACCTCTAAATTAGGCAAAATTGTTTATAAGCCACGTGGCTTATGACGCATCAGCAAGGCACTTTTCATACCTAGTATACCTAGAAACGCTACTGTTTTTAACAGTGGATTTTAAACATTACATGGACAAGAGGAAAAGATTAACGGTGCATGATAGAGAACTGCGTCTTACGTATTGCAAGGTTGATCTCAAGTCCGTATGAGCCTTCTAGTTATCGGTAGTGTATTGTGTTTGTCCGTTTGTTGTTCCTCTGTAACTTGATCACACAGACGCCAAGTACTGCAAAGTATTTGTAACGGTGTAGTGTTACAATCAAACGTCATGGTATAGTTCATTTACTCAATTCTTAGTTAAATGTGCTGTAATTTGTTACTAATATTAGTTGTAAACAATGTACTAACAAATTGTCTCTAGAAAATAGTGTATCTTTGATTCTGTAAAAAAGTATTGAATTGTTTTTATGTCATTTACGTGATCAAATTTAAGGTGCTATCCGACTCGCGTTTATGGACATTTCGATAATCGCAGCGTCGACTTTGCGTTTCTTGTAGGTCAACGTCGCGTTATCGCGTCAATGCCGATGACGGAGTGGTTATACGCTGAACAAACACTGCGAAGCCGCAGTGACGCTTAGTGTCTCAGTGATCACGATCAAAGAACAGAAAAAAATCTATCTACATTTAATCTAATCATGCTTTTGGTGTTGTTTAAGAATTAAGACTTACAACGTACTTTCGGCTACTATCGGACTCAAATGAAATTTCGTTGCAAGTTTAACAAATAGATTTATTCTAATCTGTAGCGTTCTGCAAAACAGCAATTTAGGTTTTGTATCACTGGTGGTAGCGGTGAAAGGTAATGTAATTACATCACAACATATTATTGTCGAGTTTGTAAAGAATATCACAACATTAGTGTGTGTATCACTTTGTAAACTTTGTTTAAGTTACAGGTACAGCTAAATTTATCTCGTTCAATTTATGTTATTAAATGCACGTACAGCTAAAATGAATTATGAACACATACTAGAAAAAGGTAATACGTATGGTTTTTCTGATCATAATGAAAACGCTACTGAACATAGTGGAAGTGTGCACTTACCCTTCCGTTATAGAGACACTGTTAGATCCGAAGTCGTGTTGGGCATATAATTTCATTAAAGCACGTTTTAGTGCTTGTTGTTTTAAGATAAAAGTATTTATTGAAATCATATTTGTAAAATAAGAAAACGCGTTTTTGTGCAATAAAGTACCATTCAGTATAATGTATAGTTACCTAAGATTTGTGTATGAATTGTTAATTTAAGATAGTTATAGGGATAAAATACACCTCGTTAAGTTTAATAATACATTTAATATTGAAACATCTAGTATTTTATTATGTAGTGGTACCCAAAATGTTTACTTCATGGCAAAACGTTTTATTAAGTATCGATTGTGGCATAAAGACCTTGACAATATTCAACGAATAAAAGTTTGAAAAACTGGCAACACTAATTTTTGCGAGCGATTTGTTTCTCTCCAATGTTACCTTGCTCAACGGCGACATAAATATAGACGTTTTAACACCTCAAGGAAATTATCTTAAGGGTACGTTCCGTTGACGCAGATTCATGAAAGTTGGCGAGTGAAGTATGCCTAGATAAAGGTAGGTCAAGGAGTATATCTAAAAATTGGAAATACGTAGCTGCATTACAGAGAAACAATCTCCTACTTATTTTTAGTTAATTCCGTACAAAACGAGTGCATTCGTCCACAAAACTAAATATGTCGAATTATTTTGTCATTTACCTTCCGTTTGTATGGAAACTAGAAAGGGTTACGCGAGTCCGGTTCGCACTAGCGACTACCTAAGTAACAAGGGAGATGGTCGCTCGTGAGTTGTCATCACATCACCGGCACACTGCCCTTTCTAAAAATAAATCGAATATTCCTTCTCATTGTATAGGAATTTCAATCTTTTCGTTCCTGCGTCTCTTTTCTTTCCGGTCGTGTCGAACTGCCGTCCCATCAGAACAGGAGGAATAGAGACTGCGCTGAGCCTGCCCAAGCTGCTACGCACAATAATGTCCTGCGCAGTTGTTTCTTCTCAGTAGAGATGACCTTATCCGGTACCACAAGCAACAGAAGAGACTATGTTGTCTATAGATTGTCGCTGAATTATTTCACGCTCAAATGACGCCTATATTTTGTGAAGAGATTGTACCGTTGCCGTATTGTAGTCAATCCAGTACAACCTCTCGCTGTAAAATATACAAGACAAGGTCCGAACAGTCGTAGAGCTTCGCGCTCCGATTATTCGTCGAGCTTCGCGCTTCAAACAGCCATCAAGATGCGCGCTCCGAGCAGTCGTCGAGCTCGCGCTCCGACCAATCGTCGAGCTGCGCACCAACCAGTCGTCGAGCTTCGCGCTCCGAACAGTCGAGCTTAGCGCCCCAAACAATCGTCGAGCTCCGCGCTTCGAACTATCGTCATGCTCCGAACTTTCGTCGAGCTTCGCGCTCCAAACTTTCGTCGAGCTTCGCGCTTCGACCAGTTGTCGTGCATCGCGCTCCGAACAGTCGTCGAGCTTCGCGCTCCGACAACACACCGTAAAGCCATGATGGCGACCCTACCCGGGTTATGAGGTCCGCCTCGATGCCCGTAACCCCCACAGATTTCTGTGGAGATGACCAGCAGTGTAGTGTAAAATATACAGAAGATATCAAGCTATGCTGTTGCTTTTCGTGCGACGTGGATCTCTATTCGGATGTATATGGATGTCCCACGATTAAGCGCTCACCTTACACCATGAAAAATGCGCTGAGATAATCAAGATGTAGTTTCTAGGTTAGTTTAAAATAAAACAAAACACTCAGTCGGAATAGCTGTCAGTTTTAATTCTCAACCTTGTCTATTGGAATGAATGTGCTACGTAACAATAAAAATATAGAATTTGGCACCTTTGTATTATAAACATCAAATTATAACCGAGATTCATAAATAAATATACTTTATACAACTTGGCTTGGACGAATGTCTCGTCGCCGGCGGAGCCAGTCTGTTGACAGTAACACTGCGTGTGAAATATGGACACACTCTGGCATCGGAACATCCAACACTTTACATGAGAACATATTTACATTTAAAAAAGTACATAATATTTCAAAACAAAATAAATTGCTATTTCCGCAACACATTTAAAAAAAATATCATTTGTGATGGTAAAAAATAAATGCCTATGTCTTCTTATAATATCTTAAATACATATGATATGATAGCTCTTTTAAATAAATATTCTGTTATAAAGCAATATCATACAAAATAATTTTAATAACAAATATTTTCTTTCGTTATTATGTTGGGCTTGCTGCTGCCCGTTAACAGAAAATTAAATGCGACAAACTGGATCAATTATATAAAAAAAATGTTTTGCATCCACAGTCTTGATGTTTTTAAAAAATAACTGAAGAATACATTACATAATTAATTTTTTTTTTTTAAATTTTGTAGTAATTTGTCAAAATGATAGTATAAAATTATACATCTATTTCTGTAAAACGCACAACACGGCCTAGAACAGTCACCTCAACAACAATAAAATCAATTGTAATTACTATGGAAACATAAAATGCAAGTACTTACAAATAAAAAAAAATATATTTCTAAACTACCTACTTATACTCAAGACGAAAAAATAAATTATGTAAACTGGATATACCAACGTTCGATATTGTTTTATTGAAAATAGGCCACATTGGAAGAGTGGCGATAAATATGTCACATCTATAGATAAACGCCTTTAAATATTGCTACTAATGTATAATATCAAAAAATTGCATTTGTGACAGTAACATTAAAAGATACATTTAAATTCGTACAATAAAATCGCAATTAATATTATAGAGTATTCATTTGCTTATCTATGTTTTACGGAACGACGTGAAACCTCAAAATAATGCACGGTATAGAAGTTCACACAAGAAGCTCTTCGTTTACAATTATGAAACAATACTTTAAATATTTCTAAACAACTCAGCCTAACTAGATGATATAGTATAAAATATATAACTTGGAAGTGTTAAAAATCCTTATTGCTCAATACGATACAGTGATTTAAACTACCGAACTAACAGACATTTGAGGCAAACGTTAGGCAGTAGGATAATCCATATGGCACCCATGTGCCGCTAGCTTCACTACATGGTAAAGAAAATTAAATCTAGCTCTAAAATCGAGCACTGAAAAATTGTAACAGTACGAATTATGCTCTAAACATTTAAAAATTGTAAGTCTAATCGGTCTTAACTTAGCTGTAAGTGACTTGCGAGCATCAGCTAACTTCAGAGCGATAGCTTTTGTAATAGGAATATAGTAAAATTAAGGAGTGTATATTTCCGATAGCTCCTTAAAACCTTCATTATAATCTCAACGTTACGCTACAGATCACGAATGTACACGCATACAGCATGAAACACTGGTTTGTCAAAGTTACATGACAAAACAAACAAGATCCAACTCACACATTCTCTGGATAAATGGAATATGCCAAGCAAAACTAGACAGTCACAAAAGCACTTAGGGGTCATATTTGTGGGCAGACTAGTGCAACAAAGTAAGATATGCGTTGATATGTGTGGCCTGAGTGCAAATATAACTTTACTGCGTTGTGACTCTGTACTTTTCCTTAGCATATCATAACCTAAAATGGACAAATTAATTATGATTTCTCTCATCATAATGATATATATCCTTATATTTTACTTTTGCAAATATCCCATGTATGAATTTGTTTGTATGGAGTTTGATACTTGAAAACTGTGAGTTTGATCAATCCACGTGTTCCATCTCAACAACAAATATAATCTCGAAATAAATCGTCGTCAACGCATCACAATAAAATCTAGCAAGTAGAAAATGTACTACGATAAAATTTAATAAATGGTCTTTTTTACATCTAGGTACATTTTGTAGTGAAGAAAAATCTACGACGTACAGAAAACACCTAAATTTGAGCATATTTTAGGAAATAAAACATATTACAGCGTATGTATTGTCAACGAATCACGTCCTCTCTATATACTCTAGTAGATATAAAACTTCAGATATAGGAATAAGGATTTAAATCAGTTATCTAACAACAGGGGAAGACTGCAGCGGTCTGTCGTTGTCGGCCCTGGAAACAGAAAACAAGACACCTTCATTACACACTTTATAGTAAACGCCACATTCTAGGATAATAATCTGTATGGATATTACCTTAAAATAAGATGAAAATACAATCAAAATTATTGTAATAAGTAGCAGGAGGTGTGGGCCCAGAAGCTCTATGTCAAGTAATTAATTGTGACTCCCCGGCCGGCGGCCGCCAGTCGCCAGTCGCTTTACATATGAAATGTAAATGATCTGAAGGTTTTGCATCAGAAGGTGCGGTGAATGTATGTCGGTGTATTGATCAAACTTTAGCTATTAATGACCATGTTACATACGATTTCAGAATCGCGTACTAAACACCTTCCTTCAATATGTCAAGTGTGTTACAATTCACGCTGAACACGATATGTTAAGTTCGTGCGGTACTCACTCGGCGCGTCGCGCGGCGCACGGCCGGCACTAGCTGTGGCGTCGCGCCTGCCACTTGAAGTCCAGCGCCATGAGCCACTGCTGCCCGCGCGAGCGATCGCACGGCCGTAGTAGCGGCTTCCACACGTCCGAGGACGTCGGCTTGTCCAGGCACATGCCCGTGTTCGTATGCTTTATTGTACGAGTCTGAAAACGAACACATATTGCACAATAAAGTGAAATACTCATTGAGTTATAGTTAAACATTTTTGAAAAGGTCAGACTCTTTTCATTAAATTCGTTGCGTGTCCCAAGACAGTTTTAACTTTTCCCTCCTGCTCCAGGGAATCATATCAAAGGATCACAGTTGTTCGCTGTCGATCCCGGCGACACGAGTTGTCAATATGTTTGTAATACCGTTCACTCGTCCGTTGCAGTTCGCGGTAAATTTTAAATGTTGAAAGACATGAAATATTTTCTTTTTAATAGTTTTTAAGGTAAGGTAAAAGTATCCGATATCACTCGAATAGGCTTGCTGAAGTGGCAATGGGCTGGTTACACACTCAGAAGAACAGACGGCAGATGAGCCAGTCAGGTTCTGGAGCGGAGGCCGCGTTGAGGAAAACGAAGTGCTAGTCGACCGTTCACCAGGTGGGAAGACGATCTCCGTGCAGTAGCCGGTCCGGGACGGATGCGAGTAGCAGGAGATCGGTCGTCTTGGCGTTCATTGAGAGTGGCCTATCTCCAGCAGTGGGCCGATACGGGCTGATAACGATGATGATGATGAAGGTAAAAGTTTGGAACACTTGCGAATTAGTCTATTGGTAAAGTTGTGTCTGTACCTTGGTATCGTAGATCCACTCCTGGTTGCCGCGCATGCCGTGGCAGCGGATCAGCTTGATGGGCCCGCGGGGGCTGGCCGCGTCCAGGCAGTTGTCGTCCGACATCACCTGTTTCCGCTTCGTGTACGCAAACACCTGGAACGGTCGCGACATTTAGACTGCATGTACTGTACTATGTGTATTTTATCTACTCACGTCGCAGGTTATGAAGTTTTAGTAGAAGGAAGAAGGTAACGTAGGAATTTTTCAAGTAGATCGAGTAGTTCCCCGGAGTAGCTCATTCAAAAAGCGAACGGCTCAGAAAGCTGACGACTGACCAAGCCACGTCTGCCGATTAAATATAACACTTAATTGTTATATTAGTTATTTTATTAGTTCTATGTAGAATATAATAAAAACAAATAAAAATTAAGTGTTATATATTACATAAAGTATAATGATATATACATAATTAATTATATACGGCGTATACATTGAGGCCAAAGCTCTAGGCCTGAGGCTAGAGGCCTGAAACACTTTTTATTGGGAAAAAAAATATGTGCGAATAGAAATGGGGCTTGCCACAAGTAGGGTTCTTGCAGTACTCCTTATAATAAAGCCGACACAATCTTTTGCTTTATTTGGTTTATCTGCACACTCGACTATAGATTATCTTTATAATAAAGCTGACACAATCTTTTGCCTTATTTGGTTTATCTGTACACTCGACTATAGATTATCTTTATAACAAAGCTGACACAATCTTTTGCTTTATTTGGTTTATCTGTACACTCGACTATAGATTATCTTATTAAATTGCTAGTCCTATTAATGGTGTAAATCAAATTAAGAACTTACTTGATTTCCTCCCATGCCATGACAGTAGCCCATGCCCAGTGGCTGGCCCGCCTTGCCCCCCAGGGTGTCCAGACAATTGGAGGTCTCGGCATTTCGGATCTGGAACGTGAGTAAAACCACACATTTACGTATATTTTTCTCCTCAACTCAATATAAAAAAGAAACCCTTGTAAGATCATTTTGCTGTCAGACTGTCTGAAATCTAGGAGGCTTCACGGTGACCTAAACAAAGTGCAAGTGAGATAACACAATAAACATAAAAATGCATAGCAAAAAATAGTTTGTAGTTCATTTCATAAGAAGTGAATGCATGCATTCGCAAGTCAGTTTCTCAATGTATTTATTTACTATATAAATGGACTATTCAACACAATTTCAGTTTGGGTCAGTAGTTCCTGATATTATCGCGTTCTAACAAAGGCTCTTCAGCTTTATATGATTAGTATTGATAACAGAAGCATTGCTATTCGTTTCTCCTCACCTGCAATGGGGTGGGCGATTCCAACTAGGTAGCTAAACATTCATACATATACCAGCTGTTTCACCCGAGTTAGATTCGATTTCATGCAAATACCCCCCTCTTGTTTCCGCAGATGGGTAGAGGTGTACCGGCTCGCTGAGTTGTGAGTGGTGTAACATGTACTGACCTCTCCCAGGTAGTAGTAGTCGAGGGGCATCTGGCTCTCCGGGTATATGTTCTCCAAGTACCACCTGAAGCTTTTGCACTTGAGGCGCTCCCGCAACTCCTTCCTCTCGCTCACATCTCCAACCGGCACATTCAAGGCGCCTGCTCCAAAACATTGCGATCAGTACAAATTATCAAAACAATTGAAATGCGTAGAACAATGGCAACCAATAGCAGCAATAGAAAAATATTTTAAAAAGAAACAATTCGAAATTTAAATTAACATTCGAGAATAATTAATTCTACAATTCTCTTTAAATCGAGTATGTACGCTTCGTTAGAGCTTGTTACTGTATTGTTATGAAAAGGCAAAAAAAGGTTAAACCCACAAAATATATTAGTAAAAAAATATTAATGTCATATTGAAAAAAACATGCACAGATAATACCAAACATTACTAATGAGAACATCGTATACAACAAAAAATGTAGGTACTTTCATTGCTTAGTCAATATTGATACCAGCTCAAGTAATATTTGGTAAACTTAGTGACATTTCAAAAATGAACATGGATTTTATTAATTTGCATGTTAAAATACCATTATTAGAATTATTAAAAAATAAGCATATTATGAATCCATAATTGAAAATGCGTGCCGTCCTTGAATACGCGACTACTTTTAAATTGAAATTATTTCAATGGTATATGGACAGGCCGTAAGGAGTTTGTTTCAGTATTGGGATAGTGTTTTTTTTTTCGTACCAGAACTAATGTCTGAGGGCAAAGGATGCCGAATATATAATTGGATTGCTATGAGTGGTCTTCGGGGTGTAGGATATTCGCCTACAGCGTTGTCTAGGGCACAGTAAGAGTTCGAAAACAATTGCCTCTTGCATCAATTTATTTTAATAGGAGTAGTAGTAATCTACTCAGAACAATTTATTAAATGTATTTTAACATTTGAAAAGGTTTTTTTATATCAGACAGTGTTTACACTTCCTTTGCATTTACTATGTGATAAATGGTTAAACAATATTTTACTCAGACACGAGCCCGAGTCACGAAAAATGACAGTAACAGATTAAGGCAGAACTGGTTTTACAGAAAATTAAGTATTCGAGCAGTCAAAGCGACATTTGCTGTTTTTCTTGGATAACGTTACGTATACAACACGGCACGCACTCCCAACAAGCAAAGCGTGTCTATAACGACCTGGGTTAATGTTGTAGTAGAAATGCTTCCAGTCATCAAGCCAGACCTCGGCGAGGCGCGCGTTGTTGTGGTTGACCACGCGGCCCGTGCCCCCGGGGAACGAGTAGGGGGTGGTCTTGCGGAACACGTGACCCACGTGCGAGCAGGGGGCAATCTCCAGCGTGCCCCCGCACATCCACACCTGACCACCACGGTCGGTTAGACGGTGGCGGATCCAGGTGCTAAGGGGCCCCACAAGCGCTCTTGGAAAATTCCCTTTTCTAGGTCCCACTTCCAATCCGTTAAGCCCCAAAACAAATCCTGGATCCGCCACTGGTTGCAGACAAACCTCAAACGAGCCTACCCACTTGTTATACTATTGAATAAATAACTAACACATGATTTACGATTTTTTTGTACTGTCGTGACATTTGTAAATCTATGCTCAAAAGTGCAAGCGCCGCCTCGTATTTAACCCCGCTCTTTGCAAGACGCCGTCGAGTTTATATGATATGAGCCGCCCATCAATATTTATTTTTGTATTAAAAAAAACTGACAAATTCTCAACCTCTGCGCTCGCCTTGCTATCATAATACGGTTAGTAGGTTCCAATGCGCCGATATGACGACATGGGCGCCAATTGCATATACTAAGCCCGGGTTGCAGTCATTAGTGGTTATCCGTACTAATCTTTCTATGCTACGATATAAATTATTCAAATCTTTGTACCGTGGCCCGAATTCGAGGCTCCAACGCGCCTGCGTAGAAAAGTTACGAAGCATGTGATAGCGGATTATGCGGGTAGACTTATTTCAGTTGTCGTAATGTTTTGCAATAACAATCAATCGAAATTTCACAAACTGATAAATGTATTATTTTAAAGTAAGGCCTTTATAGATGTGAGATCAATTGTCATAGCACATTATTAGTGTTAGTCAAAACAGTTTCCACCGACAATAACAGTCAGCAAGAACAACTGTACTGCATTTAACTTATGTTATACATATCATGTCCTAGCTTTTTTGAACGATATTGCCAAGGTAAATAAAGCTGGTATGCAAATGATGCATTATTTAGTCGTTTCTCTTGTCATGACGTCACATAACACAACATCTATGTCATATAAAAATATAAGACCGCATGCGCTCAATTTTACAATTTATCTAAATTAAAGAAAATAGGACCATCATGGGTTCTGCATGTTTGTAATTAAAAATATGCCAAAAAGATAATCATGAATTTTCTACATGTTTTTCTTGCAAAAAAATTTCGAATAAAAATGTCAATCGACTAAAACCAAAATACGCGACTTTAGTCAAATAATAGGTACCATTAAATTTAAATTGTCATCTAAGAAACTACCCATCGATAGTAACTGATTAGTAAATCGACAATAATATTTGTTTCAAACTTAACTCAAGGAGATATTGTATTTCAAGGCTTTCCCACAAAATCCTTATCTTGTCTACAATCGAAAAATTGAAATCAATTAACGCATTAGATCTTCAAACGACTATCAGGCCTTAGATAAAACTATAATGGTTTCTTCAAACGTTACTTTCGGTTATTATCAGTGGAACATGTGTACGTGACGTAAGCGACGTAAACTGTAAGTGTCATACTGTCGACACCTGCGTACACATGTGTTAAACTGTAAGAGTCATATTGTAGACACCTGCGTACACACGTGTTAAACACACTACAGTCAACAAGTAAAAGCTTTTTTTTAATCCGAGAGTTAAGTAAACACTAAACTTGGTACACGGAAAGGAATTTAGTTTTTCTTTTCAAGAAACATCTACATCTCTCTCTGATACGAACTAGAATCTAATTACTGGCATTTTTTGTTTTTTGAGGACGAACTGTATGTGTCTCCTTGTGGTGGATACGTTTCTTTTCTCTGTTTTTAAACCGATAGAAGTAAAAATAAATCTAAAAAACAAAATATATAAAAAGACAAGTACTACGTTGACTGTACACCTGAAATCGCAATTGTTCATGGCCATACACAATATTGTAAAGTGAAACATGTGTGTATTCACCATATTGTAAAGTGAAACATGTGTGTATTCAACATATTGTAAAGTGAAACATATGTGTATTCAACATATTGTAAAGTGAAACATGTGTGTATTCACCATATTGTAAAGTGAAACATATGTGTATTCAACATATTGTAAAGTGAAACATGTGTGTATTCGACATATTGTTCCCGATGCAGTTACTGTAGAACAAACTAGTCACTCCTAAGAGGCACTTATGCCTGCGACTTTCTAAAGAATATTTTTATAGCATAATACGGCAAACGAGGAAGGCTTTCCTCAGACTACCGACGCCAATAAATATCCGCATGATTGTAGGACAGGGATGTTTCACTTGCCCTTCGAAAGAGCCCTCAATAGACCACCAAAATCACTTAGGCAAGTGTAGCACGGTCGTCTTTGATAATGATGAAATAAGATGCAAGATACGGACAGAAGCTATGAAGATATATGGTATGGTATGACGGATTCACTTAGGTGTCTTCACACGTGGCACGACATTCGCGTCGCTGTCACCGCCGCCGTCATGTGCAACATTCTAAGGGTTCTTAAGGCAGGTTTTTTTACTTTTCCATGCTGACAGCGTCCAGTGCAACTGATGTCATCTTGGCCGAGAGGCCAAAGAGGCCCTACTTTCTAATGATTGGGCAGCACTGGCCTTGCATATTCGGAAGCTGGAAGAGCGCATGAGTTGTCTCGACCTAATAATCTAAATCCGCCAGTAACTGGCAACATTCACACAAAGTAGTATCGACTATCGAGAACGGTTTCAGTATCGCGTATCTAAATCCGGAGGCCAGCCTACACAAGCTTGTTAGCTTGAAATCTGTCCCTAAGCAACACCGACCACCCACACGCGTTCACCGGTCTCATTTTAATATATTTATAGAAGGAGGTATTTTGAGATAGAAATATCACAAGCCATTTCAATAGCTTACTTAGGAGATAAATGCTAGTGGTACCTAAGAATATGGCTAACACAGCGATCTACAGGTAATCGACTAAAGATAAGACTTCTTTACTTGAATATACATATGTTACACTACTAATTTTCCAATTTTATAGTTACGAGGAATACTACTCCTTCGCGCAAGGACTAATATTCGGATCTGAGGGAAATTCAGCAGAATTTTATAATGTGGAAGAACATGAATAAACTTTTTATCCCGGAAAAATACGATTCTCTAGAAATAGCTTGTACAGGAGTGAAACCGCGTGGTACAACTAGTAAATAACACAAATATGATCGTAGAGACAATGATGACACAAATACGAAATCATTAATAAATTTTCACACTACATGTGTGTTACACTACACTAGGTGCCTTCCCCGTTCACACTACATGTGTGTTACACTACACTAGGTGCCTTCCCCGTTCACACTACACACTAGGTGCCTTCCCCGTTCACACTACATGTGTGTTACACTACACTAGGTGCCTTCCCCGTTCACACTACATGTGTGTTACACTACACTAGGTGCCTTCCCCTTCCCCTTTCGCCTGCCCGCGATCGTCCCCTCAGTACGTCGACGCACTCGTCTAAAGGTATCCTAACCGAGATATATTTGTAGCACGGACAGTACTTAATAAAAACTTAACAAATCATGATTGTGTATGACCATACAAATATAGTGTTAAAATACACACAACAATTAATAAAGTTAGACACATATCAAATATAAAACAGTATTAAATTATAACAATAATTTTATTGCGACAACATACAAATATTAATAGAAAATCATTATCCAAAAAAAAATTAAAACGTTTTTTTGTTAATTAAAAAAACCTCATATTAGTCTGACATTATTATTAATGTATGAAGCGTCATTATTTTCTACATAAATGAACTAAACTACTAAATAAATAAAACAAATATGAATAAATCTCCATTATATCGCATTAAGAAATAACGATCTAAGAATAACAAGATTAGACGAAGAAGTGCGGTTCTAGAAAGTGTTAAAAACTAACAATATTAACATACACGCGCAACCTCTAGGAGTTGATCGGTACCTCCTTAGCATGAATCGAATTAGCGTTGATAATTATAAATGGACTATAACATTACGTCAAAGTTATTACAATAAAGCTAAAATATCACCACGTCTCGGGTGGGAATGTAATCAAAACCTTTAATATAGAATATCTATTGCTCGATCAAAATTTGAAAACATTAATCTTCCAGTAGTCCGTTACAAAACATCCATGAGTAAAGTAGGTCAACAGTGGATCTTCTAGTTGATCAAGCCCTAAATAAAATCAGGAGATTTAGGGAAGACCCTAAATTCTCACACTGAACTTAGTTAAAGGATGAATGTTTAGCAAAATAAAATCGAAAAGTAATCGAATGACGCTTAGTACATTTTTTTTTGTAAATAAGTTATTCTATTAAGCCATGACAGATAGCTGTAGCAGATATGGCGAGAAAGAATATTATATATTGTTATACCCAAGGTTATATATTATTAGGTACACTTGAATAAATATTTTTCATAAAAAAATATTTAGACTAGCTACATAAATATACTCGTCCAATTGTTAATTTATTTACTTAATACGGTTATTATTTTAGTGATAATACAATTCGTTTTGTCAATATTGTCACGGAATCAATAAAGCATCAAAATTATATCTGCCTCAACTTTCCGATGAAAGAGTTGCTGTGGATTCGTTCAACACAAATCCCATTCGGGCTCAATCACAAAACATTGCTTCTGCATAGAAGAAGCTACGTGAAAAGAGTAAAAAAACAGGAGTAAAAACAAAGTAACACACTAAAAACATAAGCTGAAAAAAGAACAAGAAAAACATAGACAAATAAAAGTGGCAAATGGGCATGCATAGAAATCCGTTACGTGTATCCGATTGAAAATATTTGTGATCGGATACGCGCACTGAATATGTAGGCGAGGGGAAAGATGAATGCAGCCGCAATGGTTAATGTTGTTAGGAAGCTCGACAATCGGAGGTTAAAACGTTCAAAAATTATTACAAAACCACAACAAAACTTTGTATACCGTGCCGTTGCTAATATTTTGCAAATATTGTTCACAAATAACTTTTTACATAAAACAAAGTTTAGAAATCTAGAAACGAGTTTCTGCATTGATATATTGTCATCTGCACAAAAAAAGGCACCAAAATGAAATTGAAAACGCACTTTATCATTCCAAGTTTGTCAGAAATTATTCATAGAACGGCTACTAAACCACTTTTGGATACATTGAATTTTTATGCAAACACAGTTTTACATCACGAATCTTATAGGTCACGGTGATATTATGTAAGGCGTGAAATATCATCTTTGCAATAGACTGACATCCAACGAACTTGAGGGTCTATATTGTACGGTAAATGAATACCCCATCAATCAAACTTATTTCATACATGAAAATGTAATATTATTTTTAATAGTCATATTTTAAATACATAATATTGCCTTTGTTATAAGTTGTGATGAGGAATATATGACAGATGTCCTGATGTACCAAGTTTTTAAAAGTATCCGAACAATTAAAATTATAATTCTTCGGGTACTTCTAAAAATTTGGTACCACAGGACATGTCATCTCAGTCCACCCGTGACCATGTTTGCTGTAAAGCTTCTGAAACGTCGGGCTCGATAAATAATTAAATAAACCGCGATAAAATCCATAAAAGAAGTTTCATTGTAATGACTAACATTCGCGTAAACTTAAGACATCAATATATAAATAATTATAATTGCAAACTTTTTCGTTTCTTTTTTCGGCGCGACCTTCTACTGGTTGATAATGCTATTGCATATGACATAACAGTATATCGCACTAGCGAAGACTTTGTTACTTCTAGATTATGGAGACGAAAGGGAACAGACCCCACTCTTTTTCCGCAGATGGGAAGAGATATACAGGATTGAAATTGTAAGCCTATCAGATCTCCATCTCTTATCTTCCAAATATCCTCCTACCAAAAATCTCAAATCTGATCCTTTTACTGCTCACCGTCTTTTCTACTAGTAAAACTAGAATAGAAATAATTCGATGAACTTTAACGCTTTGCGAAAATATTCTCTATATACGAAATTATTTATATTATATATACGAAATTATTCTCTATTATATTCTTTATGTGAATGACGGAAAAAAATTAATAAGGTTGTTAAAAAAATTCACTCTACCGATAACTACAATGTTATAATTCGTTCTTTGATTTAATTTTTTTTTTAATCAAAGAACGAATAGAAAGAAAACAGTACATAAACATACAATTGAAATAAGTCGTTGATAAGATGTTGGTATGGAAACACGAAGCCTACGTACGCCGGTGTAAGCTTCTAGCAAATGGAAAGCTAAATTTGCAAGCCATTTATGGCGCATGCAATAAAATTTAGATTATAGTTTCGCGTCATAAAAGAAAAACATTCACTTGGAAACTGTTGAGCACACAGAGTGTGCAGTCTAATAAACGGTCAATGCTTGACCCCTATTTCAATAAAAGTGAAAAGGAGGTTCAAAAATCGACCAACCGGTTTGAGAAATCGTTAGGAGACACGTCCTTTGGTGAATCATCAGTTCTCAAACGATAACTGAGGGTTATGTTAGTACATTTTGTAATTCCTTCTATATCATAAGTAGTTATTAACAGGTATTTTATAGCTTCTTTAACTGGACTATGATTCACGCATTTAAGGATAAATGACGATAAAATGATTGAAGACGACACACAAATTCCCAGAACGTTAAATGCCAGAAAAAGGTTACACTTCGTATCGACGATAGGATAGATAGATAGGTACATTTAAAAATTTGCCAAATATGTCTTAGAAATTAGTCTGCAGTTTTTTTTAAACTTATAAACAGCTTTATTTACAAAATAACAAGCGTTGAAAATCTATAGTAGTATATACCTACGCTGAAAAAAAAACAAATTTGCTTTTTTTGTAAGCTCCAGATATCCTGTATTGAGTAGGTAGTTAAAATTTAACTAAGACTAAACAAAATCGGGTTTAAGATTCAGTAGTTCCTTCGCATTATTCCTACTACTTTTTCTCTGTCTATTAGAAAAACATTGGTTAGTCTTTATTTAGCATTGTTTAATCGCGCAACAAATCCATTGCAAAATGTCATACTGCGTTTGCATTTACCGCGCTATGCAGTTTTATTAGTTTATTCGCATTTATTATTGATAAATTTCCGTTGTAATTTCCATCTTCTTCTGTCTGGAGCACATTAACGAAAACTTAAATATCTCCTACATTGTTATTATACTATTGTTTTTATTGCCTAGTCTACATTAAAAATATTTTTTATTGCCCACTCCACATTTTAAAGTGCATATTGTTTGATACCATTTTATACATAATTAAGCCTATAACTACTCCTTGCACGTTTTCTCGCGAATCCTATGTATGGTTTTGTTCTTTTTTTGCAAAAAATTAGCAACGCACACGTCAGTTCAAAAGCGAACCTGGATTCATGGCGTAATAGAACTCTCCCCATTCGTCCATCCAGACTTCGGCGACGCGCGCCGCGTTGTGGAGGACCACATTCTGTACCCCGCCCGGGAACGAGTACGGCGACTTGTCGCGGAACACGTGGCCCACGTGCGAGCACGGCACTATCTCCAGACGGCCGCCGCACTGCCATACCTTTAGCCCAAACGTTATTTTAAAAAATGCTTTGTTTAAAGTGAAGTTTTTGAAGTGAAACTATTAAAGTGAGCCTTTTGTAGTGCAATTTTTTGGGATAAAACTTTTAAAGCGAAAATTCTCAAGATATAAGTCGTTTTAGTCCATGTATAAAATTCGGCCACACGCGCGGCTTTGAGGAGGACCACATTCTTTATCCGGGAGACAACCTCTCAGCACGGACATTTAAGATGTTCAACCATAGACCAGACTCAGATTGACCATAAGTCGGGTGTTCTAAAGCAAATTTGTAATGGCTGATGTTTGTCAACTTAGAATTTACATATCACTTAGTTGGGGTCTAATTTCTTAACTTTGTGATCCGTTGAAGATTTACTCAGTAGGAAAATGAATGTCTTTATACCCGGAAGCTCATTTCGAGGTTCTCTCCTCCCCATATGTCCATGCCCTGATCGTACGAGCCTATCTTGTAGAAGTAGTCCTTGTCGATGGCGAAGAGACCGCCGGCCATGGTGGGCGTCCGGAGCGGCGCGGTGCGGTCGCCGCCGCGGCGCGTCATCTCCCTCTCCGGCACACGGTACCTGGTGACAGAGGACATGGGATTAGACGACATAACATTCCTTCACTAATATAAAAACGAAAATTTGTGAAAATTTGTATTTATAACTCTGTCACATAAAAAATACTGAAAGGTTTCAATGTACAGATGACAGTGTGACAGACATTTTTTTTTGTCAGCTTTCGCAAAGCTAGTAGAAGCTGCAGCTAAGGGTTAGTCAACTAGTTGCGGCGTGACAACTGTAGCAGGTCATGAAGGTTTTGGTTGTGGATCTATTTCATTCATTCATCCTATCTACAGAAGCATTCTCACAATATACATTATCTTTAAACCGCACTACCAGCTATTAGCTGACGCGAGTGTGTCTAATAGTTTGAAGATTTCTAGTTTATCCAGTTTGTTTTATTTTATAGCGAAAAGATAAGGTTTCTCCTATTTAAGATTGGTGCAAC
>JAFELO010000386.1:175554-189139 GCA_017140195.1 Eumaeus atala | reverse complement strand
ATATATATATATATATATATATATATATATATATAAACTGGCTGGAACCTAAACCCCCGACTATCCGTTGTCCAATGCCTGTAACACAAGTCCTTACGCTACTTAGCACAGGGCTAGGCTAATGTGATGTGATAAGTCCACAGATATTATTATTATTATTACTATATTATAACCTTAGATTATTATAAGAATTACGCCCTAAAATCTTTTTCGGGAATTCCTGTATCGATCCATCCACAGTGGCTGTACAAAATCAATTCAAAAATACACGTGACATCGTCACGGTGTCACTAGGCCGACGTAGTGTGATAACTCCCACAAATGTTACATCGTCTAAATCAACAAATCACACAATCCAACTAATGTTTATAATATTCTAGTACGTAAAAGCTACTCTGAACGGATATAGATGAAATTTATATACCTATAGATTACATTCTGGAATATGAAAAAGAATATTACTTTTTATCCCAAAAGAAATTAAAATATGGATGATAATGGATAACATGTCATTAAGAATAATTAAATTTAACAAACATTGAGATACAATTCTGAACGTAATGAATACTCTTAAGGACTTATAATATGTACCTACTTTTCAAGCCACACGAATAAATTCGCGGCAGCTTAAACTTTCCGAATGAAATGAAAGTAAACTCGGGCAAGCAGTGAAAATGCATTGTTCGAAGATCACACAATTCGCAGACTCTCAATGTAGCTAGCGTCCAAGTTTTAGCTATTACTATAGTATAACGGCGGCAAACAAGGATTCAAAGCCTTTTTGGTGATCACCGACGCCCAAAAATATCCGCACAGTTCACGTCATGCAGATGAGTTGTATTCCTTTTCGAGCATTTTCAACCCCTTTGCCTCCCCTCTAAAAAGGGTACGCGACGCGACAATAAAGTCAGCACTTGACCTCTTATAAAAAATATATATAAAGTGAAGTGGAACTTCTATATTTAAAAATTTAACTTAAACGCACGTGACAAATATAAAACTATAGGGCGTGCTGAGGCGAGCGATGTTAAGTGCTACGTACATCGTCTGCTACGCCGACTGATGTAGCGGAATATAATCATGAGACATACCGTAAAAAATTTCATAATAAGCTCACCTGTGCATTCACAATGCGCGTCAAGGAACGTGATGACGTCGCCTTTCACGTGCTTCGCACCCAGCAGTCGAGCCCGAATCAGTCCGCTCCTGTTCTCCGTGCGGAACAGCCGAGTCTCCACCGGCAGAGTCTTGATGTAGTCTTCGAGCTTCTTGCCCAGGTGATCTTTTTGAAAAAGTAATATTATAGCAATTGGCTACCAAACTCATTATGGACCTTCATCCGCCCACTGAGCATATTAGTCTTTCATAGATTGTCAAAACCGATCCACTACTCCCATCCATCACAAACAGGCGCGGATGTGATAGTTACCCGACACGGTCGATGGATTAGCAGCCTCCCTAATCGCAGTCTCCGCTCTAGAAACCTAGGGACACATCCACTCTCTAGGTACATTTTTGGCTCACCGCCAATTCAACGAGTTTTCACTTCGGGTAATTTGGTTGACTCTGGTTTTCTGACGGATAAATTCGGAACGAATGCTATCACCATAGCACCCGTAAATCATGCATGGCTTGCGCTAGCAGAATTACGATCGGATAGTATAGCATGGGCCATGGCTAAACCCAGCACACGCACAGTCCATTACGTTACTGCGGAATAAAAATATTGATTGGAAACTTTCGTCTGCAAATCATTATTTTTTATTGACGCAAGGGAATACGTTTACGGATTATATCTAGGGACCCGGAAGTCGTCTGCAAGCCCTGCTGTGTAGACGACGTATGTTACTAATCTACCCGAATGCTGTCCAGCCCCAATCCTCCTACTTTCCTTTAGAATTTACGTCTGGATAACAGCAAATTGTGTGCAGGGTAAACTTAGTCGTGTACAACTTTGAAAGTTAATCCATCTACATGAAAAACTTGTTCTAAGGGCGTGAGTTCTGTCTAAATTAATCCTAACCCCATAATTGGGAGTATACGTTAAGGCGTTGCAACATCGGCGAGCCGTCTAAAATAAAACTCAATTACATTAAGTACGTACTACCCTGTGCCCACGACCCCGGTAGTAAAAGCTTATTTTCCTTTAAAAAAATAAACAAACTAATGCCCATGACTCCGTTCGCGTGGACGACAAAACAAGGAGTAAAAGTTAATATTATAGCGTTTGTGTTATTCTACAGCGCTGCCAAGTTCCATCAATATCCTTTTAGTAGTTAAGACGTGATCATGTAAGAAAGACCCATACATCCATTCAAACATTCACATTTATAATGTTAGAAGGAAGTAAGTAGGCCACTAGTTAGGTTAAATTATATTTATGTGTACCCGGTACTGTATACAAGTTACAAGCTCTCCTGTTAGGACAACTGGCAGAAATTTCTATTATAAGCTGTACATTTGTATTAAAAGTGTTGTTTCACTTATTTAAATTTTCACCTTTTTGTACAATAATTATTATAAACGAATAGCATTATCGTAAAATTCAACCAAATAAGTCAAAACGCAGCAGGAGCTAGTTTTTATTTTTATAGTAAAAATGTTATAAGCACTAAATGTTTATACTAAAAAATATGTATATTTATAAAGATTTAATTAAAATCAGTCACCGACATATCAATGGTCAAAGTGGATGTTTCATCTGTATGAATTAGATAAAAATATGTAGTGGGTTTTGGGATATACTTTCGTATTAATAGATAGATGTTACACTTCATACATTTCCAAATGTTGACCATCAACAAAAGGAATTCCTTTGAATAGTTAGGCTAATTGGCAATAGCCTACAGTGTACTCAATAGTATATCGCCCCCAATACTCGTTATAGTAAAATTGATGGATTGCGTCTATAAACGTAGAAGCAATTATACGCACACCAAATGCACAAAAAGAAGAGTTTGGTATGCGTTTCATAGATTCCTATGAAACGCATACCTTAATTTCTGTAGTATTGTTCAGTTGAGATAAGGTTGTTAAATATAAATGCTTGCACAAGTTCGTTTACTGGTGAAGATCATAAGAGATTTTGTTTTAATCTTATGATCTTTATAGGGTCAATGGAGCTCATAGCAGCCGATTTATAATTGTTCCATCAACTGTCGATGCTATATGTGTGTTTGTCGTAGTTTCCCTTGTGAGGGACTGGTCGACCCTGTTTGATACCAGATCTGGGTTTTCGGTTCATCCACGAGTCCGGCACGCCCATCGATCCTCACCCAGGTGCGGCGGAATTTGCCTGACCGACAGACCCGAGCATTCATTACCGAGCAAGTTGACAGTAATCATATAGTGCAAACGCAGCTTAATTTTATGCAAGCTACAATGAAGCTACAATGTTCGGAATTATGGCACAAAGTAGTGTTTTAATGACGTAATTCTTTGATTAGGTCCTTGAGGACATTAGTTAGTCGTAAGTGAAACCTGTCTAGACCAAATTCTCGATATCAATACTACTGCTCTACGCTAGTGATATAGATAAAGTGAGCTGTACTTTATGCTAGATAGTAAGTATTAGTAGTAATAGCAACTAGCTGTGCCTCATGGAATTACCAGGTCAAATCTGTCCAAAGATCAAAACACCCCAAATATGTGTAAAAAAGAAACAATTAATTTTTCTCGATAGAAAGAGTTCTTCTACTGTAACAGATTGTAATCTACATACTTACATTTATTTTAAATAAAATTTACATCCAGATCCGTGCAGTTTTTGTGTGAAAGATTATCAAACAAACATACAGACTTTCCCATTTACAATGATGTATTATTGACATAGTTAATTATATGAATGATTCATACTCTAAATCTTTGTTGTAAAAAGAAAAGATATTATTCTCGAATTCGTAATCCTTAAACAAGATTCATTCTTTCTTTGTATTTGTACAAAATAGAAATCTAAACAAGTAATTAAATCTTTTTTCACAGAACTACTTTCACGCGCATCCATAGGTTCTAGTCTGTAGAGTGGGTCGGGGCGTGTACAAGATGTGTCAGATACGGCACAGGAAGAGAAGTCAGAATAGAAGAGACATATTTTTATATGTTCAATGTGTACAGATAAGTTGTAAATCAGACAGCCCAGCATTTTAACCCAATTTTGCCATTTTTATTTTTAATAATTCACATGACTTATTATGTCTTCATTAGTAGCTCATCGGGAACACTTTCTAGCGTGGTGTGGGCGAAATCGTTTGTAATATTTACTACGGGATTCGTGTGCGTCTTCTGAAAGTTCACTAATAGGAAGCACTGCAAAATGCTTTATGATACTTTCACCATATATCAGAATTTTATGTAGGGTTGATGGCATATAATACCATTCATAATTACTAATATAAATTCAGGCAGTTTCCATAGCATACATGAACATTCGTTCGTTTGTTAGATTTCTATGCTTCCGTTGAATCTAAATCGACCGGGACACTTAATGCTTCTTAATCTATTAGAGTTTGTTGCAGATTTGAGTTTTCTATGAAATTCAAGAATAAGGTTTGCCATTGACTGTCAACCATCCTTAATAATTTCACAAGATTTCCCTCTGTTCCTTCTCCTATCGAACGTTATCCCTGAGGATTGCTCACTCTGAACGTAATCCATCGTAGATGTGCTCAAATCCATACTCATGAAGTAGCATAGCATTTCTTCTTTTTTGCTGGATTCTGACAAGTCTGCATATGATATGCTAGATCTTGCACGTTTTCCTGAAGACGTAGATGGTGTGGAGTCGGTTGTAGCATATTCCAAGCCCGGTGAAGTTACTGCATATTCGGAATCCAACCAACTACTGTTCATCGTTAAAAAAAATTATTCCGTCAGCTTCAATTTTTCGTCAGATTTGATAATTCTCTTTCAAAATTGATAATGTCTCAAAATAACACGTATAATTAAAATTGGGTGCAAAATGATAAATACTCTATTATCAATAAAATATTCATGACAATTTACAAAACACAAGGCAAACATTGATATGGGTAGGAAAATAAATGAAACCGGAACAGCTAGCGGTTTTTCGTTTTTTAACGCTTCTCACACTATTACACATAACTCCGAGGTTCGCAAAAGTTCGGAGCAACTTTTTATAAATGTCTTTCATGAATGACTAGGCTACAAATCACAATCAAATACAAGACGTGGGAAGACGTGGGTAACAGTCAAAAGTCTCGATGAACTTGAAAAAGTTCTTTTTTGGTCGCATTTTATTCAGATTTTTTTTTTCATGTAAATTCAAAATAAAAATTATAAATATTTTAACTGCATTAAAATCTACAAAAGACAAGCTTTTGAGAAATGTATGTTTATTCCTACAAAATTTGACATTAGAAGCACTTTGAAAGTGATGAAGTGAACAGACTTTAAATGGGCATTCGTAGGAAGCTATATATATAATGAATTCACGATATCTTAGTTTGAACCTTAATTTATAAATAAAAAAAAACATGGCGATGGCGACATTGAAAAACCATTTTCGATGTGCCCGTTGTTCTACCATTTTCCATGCTTCGGGCTTATTAAATAATTAAATAAACTGCGACAAAATCCGCAAAAGTAGTTTTATTGTAAATCCGCAAAAGTAGTTTTATTGTAATAACAGAACTAGTACGAAACCCGTACATCATCTAATTCCCTTCGGCCTTTCCTTTTTATTTGCAAATTGATTGTAATCTTTAATCTGGACTATTGGAAAGCTGGCATATAAATATTCATATAACAAGTTATCAGCTTGTTTCTCCATCTGCGGTTGGCACATCTCGGTGTACAGATCGTGGCATCATCTAATGTCAAGGGCACACAGCCGCTTACGTGGACCACCGCATGGTCAAACATTGCCAAACAACATCAGGCAAACACGTTTGTCAGAACACTTGAAAGACGAGGCTCTATTGTTTTAACGAAACAAACATCTCTAAAACTTCGTGTATTGAACTATTGTCGACGTATCTTCTTAGTGTGAATGCTTTTAAGCATGCCAGCAGGATGGGGATATGAGAGTCTCGAGAGCCCAAAACCGCTCCCCGTGCCACTTGAACCCCAGGGGTGCTCCAACTCAACCACCATTGGTGGAGCCACGGGCACGCGATGGCACATTACCACGATTTTCGCCTTATGGCTGCCATCTCCTGTCTGTAAACGTTACAGGCACTTGGGCCCTGGATGTTAAGGCAACTAAGAGGGTAACTGGGTGTAATTTTATTTTATATTATGACGGGTGTAATTTTTATTTTATTTTATGACGTGGTAACTAATATCTTGTAAATCGATAATGCTAACTGAATGCACAGCAAATAATGATGTCATAGTAACATTGCGAGTCCTAATAATGTTCCAAATGGATCCTGCGAGCAAGAGAGCTTAATAATTCGTCTCTCTCACTCTTTCAGATGATGCGTTCATAGAATAATTGGAGAACAAATATATCACGTAAAATTATATGGTCTGTAATGAGACTTACATACAACCAGTTTTTTATTTTATAGGGGGGAGAAACTCGCAATCGGAACCACTTGATGATTACCGAATCCCATAAAATCGTCATAATTATTACATGATGTTTTCTTCCACTTCCTCGTCCCTCAAATGGGCTACTCGCAAAGCGCACAAAACGCAACAGACTACCTGTCACTTTACGGCGGCATCATGTGGGCGAGAGGTAACTCCTCGGTCGTGCCGACCCAACTGGACTGCAACGCAGCATGGCACTACCTCTTAATAAATATATCTGAAACCACTTGACTTGATCTTGGTGGTGTTTACCCTATATTAAGTCTGAGCCAGCTGTATCTCATGGTGCATTGCAGTGTCCTCCTCTTAATTTAATAGTACTGTTATAGAATAGTGGTCCTTATTGACTACGACTATTGGTCCTAAATGGTCCGTAGATGTGACCAGAATGGTCAATACATCCGTAAATCTGAAAGCGTCTTATGCCAAAATGTTCGTGTATACAATATAACGCGTATATTCCGTTAAAAGGACGGACATAGAAGATCGAAAGACCTTGACATTGTATAAAATTGTCCTGCCTCGTCCTGGTTTTGCGTTAATAGGAAAATTGGCTCGTACGCACGCACATAGGTCACGCTAAAAGACCTAGGTACGTAAGCGATTCTTCGGACACTATTAGCCAATTACTGGATACCTCGTTCAAATCGTTCTTGGTGATACAAATGTAAGAGAACCGACATAGCTCGGGTAATCAGCAAACTGAAGTGGCTATGAGCAGGTTAGATTGCTCGCAGAACCAATAACCGCTAGGGACGAAATGTTCTCGAGTGGCGGCTCCGCGCCGGAATACGGAGGACTTGGTTAAGATAGCAGGGTAAGGTAGACGCGCTGGATGCAAGTGACTCGTGACCGTGACTCGTGGCGCTCCATGGAGAACGCCTAAGTCCAGCAGTGAACGTCTTCCGGCTGATCATGATTATATAGATGTATACACAATATTTCCAACACAGCAATTTCTGAACATGGACGATGACAAGTTCAAGCGAAAACAGAGATTCGTTAAGTTAACGCGGTCAGAGGGGCATCAAGATAATCTCGCCACTTATGTGCAGGGCGGGAGTCCTAAGGGTCCTTAGGGCCGTGGCACAACAATAGAGTTTAAAGTCCGCAAAATGCCACGGGCCTCCGGGGCCCGTGGCCCTGACTAGAGGTCAGTGAGCACTAACCCATGAATGTTGTGTTACATGTTTGTGTACCACATAATGCCGTCTTAGCCAAATTTCAGCCACGGCGGCCATCTCTATGGAGATTCTCTCTCATTTACCTATTCCGATACGACAGCAATCCGATACGATCAGAGATAAATCAGGCGCAGGACAGACGGCCTAACGTGCTCTATAAAAGTTTCACTATATTGGGAAACAGTATTGTCGTTTTGGGTTTTTTGTTTGGGAACGGTGTAGTGACGCTGCTGCCTCGGAGGACGGTCAGTGCAGTTCTCAATATAATATTGTGTGATTGGGAGGTATTTTCGCGCTTGTGCTAACAAGTTTCAGCAAAGGAACTACTCCTTATAAAACTGATACAGGTATAGCCTTACTTCTTTATCGAATGAAAGGAGAGACCTAGTGCCTCCAGCAATGTTATACACCGAAGCCTGCAGCGGCATTAGTGGGCGAATCTAAGGCCTAAACCCCGAGACATGACCACGAGCCTTACTCGGCTCACTGCGCTAAATTTCGGCCGACATTGTGCAATGCTTGTGTGAACTGTGGCCTCACGATAAGATATTTGATTAATCCCTACGTATTTTTTACAAAGAAAGTAGTAAAATGTATTGTTATCGAATAATGTTAATTATATCATGTTTCATCTATTGAAATAGATCAATTTACTGACTGCGTTTTTTTTGTTATACTGCCTTGTGGTCTAGTGGTGTTACAACCTCTTGATCACGATTTTTCAATGTGTAACAACGGTCCGAAGTCAGGGAGTTGGCAGAGGAAGAGACACCTATACAGTTCCATTGGATGGTGAGGAACGCTCGTCGAGTGATGAGAATAGGTTTAGGGTTGAAAGGGGGCCCGATCCTCCTCTATAGCATATTGGACAGATGTACCCCAATATGAAAATATTTAATGTTTTTAATAGCCAATTAACATATTATTAACAGCTCCGGACTCTAACGTTAAGGGAAGCTCGCGCGCGATATCTAATGACCTCGGCGCGGACGTGAGTGGCTCATGACTGGGAAGTTGGTAGTGTTACACCCTAGTGCCTTGGCGAACACGTTAAGCGGTCGGTCCTGCTCCTGATTTCTCACCGGTCATGTCGTACTACCGTATAATCGAAATACGGGAATGAGTGTACTTGTGCCTGCGCACGCAGTTACAACACGTCCCGGACATAGAAAACGTTGTCTCTATACAGATGGCCACTAGCCGATGTTCGACAGTTAGATGTACCAAAAACATACCCAACGAATATAAAACCTATTTAGTTATTTAATAGTTAAGAGTACGGTGGACAGCCTTCCTGTTTTATCAGGACACGTCCTGATTTTTATGTTATCCTAGGAAATCAAGGACCAGCGTCCTCGGTTTTATTATAGTATAAAAGGGCAAACGTGAAATCGGAACCTATTGATACCGACGCGTCCAAAATCACATATATATTACGCAGACGTGTTGCCCTATTTCCCTCCTATGGGTCACGGGAAGCTCACAAACTGAATAAATCGCTAAACATAGCTGTCACTTGTGGTTCTAGCATATCAACTGCAATGCAGTATAGCACCCCATACAAAACACAAAGACATCAAAGTATTTCATAATGATGATTATTTTCATTTTTATCAGTTAAACATTTAATTATAAATCAATGTAAATAATGCAATCTCTTCTCAATACACACCGCCATTTTCTGGATTATGTATATAAGGCGAATATTTCTTTGAAATATTTTTAATGTTACATCAATCACTTGCACTGTAATTTTGATGATCGATTCGGTGTACGGGTGAACACTCGTGGGTTTTTGATACACCGTAGCTATATTGTAAATGGTTTTTGATACACCGTAGCTATATTGTAAATGGTTTTTGATACACCGTAGCTATATTGTAAATGGATACACCGTAGCTATATTGTAAATGGTTTTTGATACACCGTAGCTATATTGTAAATGGTTTTTGATACACCGTAGCTATATTGTAAATGGTTTTTGATACACCATAGCTATATTGTAAATGGTTTTTAATTTTTGTTGCAACAAATAAGATATATTAAAAATGAAATATATAACAAATGATCATTACAAATTGATGGTCTAAATATTACATCTGTACTAAAAATTAAAAGTTGAAGAGTTTGGTTTTTCTTTCACTGTTAGGTAGCTCATTTATATGCTATACACCAACACGCTACAACCAATAGGCGGAGAATTATGCGCGATTGAAACCACAGGGCGTTACTAGTTTAATTATATTATTGGTCAATAATCCCCTACATTAGATTAGTGAAGAGAATGTATAAAGAATATTATTTACTTTTGTATATATGCTGTAGGTTCAATGTGTTTTATACTGTTTATTTGTAATTTTATATCTTGTTATGATTATATAAGTTATGGCAAAAGGTTCTTAATTTAAACAAAATTTAATTTACTGTAAACGCTAATTTGCGTATAAGTATACAAAAATCAATATCTTATTATCTTGTTTGCTATGATAGGACGTTCTGGGGACATCAAGGCCTTGAAAATCTATTTCTTTCTTTTTTCTTGTACTATATGCGCATTGTGATACATGCCGAGTGCAGCTAGTATCTTATATTAATAATAAATTCTTACCTTTTTCACTGGCATCGTCAACTAATATAATTTCCCTCAGCAGTGGACGTGGCGACCTGTTTATAGTACTCCATATTGTCCTTAGAAGTGTTGTCCAGGCCTCATTGTGAAACACTATAACTACACTTGTAGTAGGCAGAAGTTTGGGATAACTTTTGGTCTTGCATCTAGTAACAATAATGATTCATAATAAAAATATATCTGGTCACATAGTTTAAAATACAAATAACTAGTGATAGAAAATTCTTAACAATCACTAGGCATAATGATAACAACAATAACACAATAAACATGGCCTCTTAATTTAGGACTGGTCTGCAAGTTTGCGGTAGCTCAACGGGTTCTTGAACATACTATGTTCCCTGTCCGGGTAAACACAGGCTGTTTCCCTGTCCGACAGAATTCGTAACGAAGTCAAGAGGCAGAGAACTAAAGTATCCGATATCACGCGATGAATAGGCTCGCGGAAGTGGCAAATGGCTGGTCACACACTCAGAAGAACAGATGGCAGATGGGCTAGTAAGGTTTGTTTAGGAAAACGAAGTGTTGGTCGACCATTCATCAGATGGGAAGACAATCTCTGTGCGGCAACCGGCCCGGGATGGATGCGAGTAGCAGGAGATCGGTCATTTTGGCGTACATTGAGAGAAGCCTATATCCAGCAGTGGACCGATAAGGCCTGAAGATGATGCATAATAATAATGCATCTATCATACAAATAATATTGCAAAAACTGCAGAATATCTCTGGTACACATTATATAAGTTTAATAATGTATTTTCATAATTTTTCCCATTGGAATGACTTATTATTTGTGTTTCCATGTCACATATCTTTGGGTAAGGTCTGGGGAAAGGTAGCATATTTATTAATAAGTCATTAGGATTTGAAATCCAAGACAAGATATGTACACTTAAACTTAAAAAAATGAGAAATCTGATTTAAAAGTAAGTTTTAATAATATTCTACATTAAAACTTTTTAAACTTCAGGTCACTTTAAACATAATTTTGTCACGTAAATTAGTGTTAAAAGCCTGAATCCACATGCTTTAACAGTTAATAGTTAAAATAAGAATATGGGTACTTACTTTTCTACCCTAACATCCGTAAGAGACCTGTTCAGTGATATCATATCACTTGCCATCAAATTGAACTGATTTTCTTGGAACTTCTCCAACATAATTTTCTCATCCTCAATGGGAATGTTCACAGCTTTGCCTGGTAACATAACATTAATATGGTAAGGATAACACTCAATTACATGTACAACATCAATATTATCAATGACTACATAAAATACCAATCTTTACATATCCAGTAGTATTTGTGAATTAGGCAACCTTAAAACCAGATAAGGAACTTTAAAACATACTATGTATTAGCACAGACCCAAATAATACAATATACAAATTTATAACAAATGTTACAAATTTTATGAGAAACTTATCCACTTTAATGGAGTTTAAACAACAACTCCCTGTAAAGTGTTTTGGCCCAATGTTATTATTATAAATTCTATGATAAATTAGATATATTGATATAAGTGTTTAACCCTTACCCATTTCACCCGGAATCTCTCCATGAGGTAAAATAGTAGGAGCTGGAGCCCATCGCTTGAGTCTTGATTTGGGATAAGGTTGCAACATCAACCCATCATCTCCTACATCTTGTTCAATCTCATTCTCTTCAATCTTTGTATCCTCATCATCTATGTCACTTTGCAGTGCAGCAGCAATTGCCGCCTTTTTCCCTCTATACTCTTCATTATTCTAGAGAAGCACATTACACTTATATAATTTTTTTTAAATATCTACTTGTGAAAAATTTACATAATATAATACAAAGTTAGGCATTACAATCTAGATTTAAGACTATGTTTCATGAACCATAATTTCAGCTAGGATTCATATGTCTTACTAACATATTTCTAAATAAAGAAATTTAATAAAAAATGGAATATTTATCCCAAGATATAAATTTGGACTGGCCTAAAAATATAATATGGACTACGTACCTTTACTACAAATTCATTTGTATTCTTCTTGCTGCAGTCCCATCCTTCTCCGAAGCAGTCGGAATATAGTGCTAACAGAGCAACATCAACTAACAGCCATACAAGCGATGTGAGCAATATTATACGGCATGTATGTATCCGTATCTTCGTCCTAAACATTTTTATTTTACAAAAATATAAAGCGCTTAGCTAGCTTTGTTTATTGCCACATGTCAATGGACTGATATGTAGACCTACGAAACGGAGTTCGATCACCAAATCTTACAACAATCACAAGTTTATGTCGGTTTTATAAATCACTAATTTTGGAACGAAGGTATATATAAATTATATTTGAGTCAGTCATAAGTTTACAAAGAAATACCGAAGTAGGTTCCCGGATTCACTTTGAAAATCTTATTCAGTATAGAGTTTTCGGTTAGTATGCGTTCCAAATAATCCTAATTCAAATTAAACAAATGTCACAACTGCAACCTCAGATCTATGATAATAATTTTGATGCCATTAATATTTAAATATTTAAATCTTTATAAAAGGCACTAGCCATCAAAAAGTAAATGTATACGCACACTTACAACAAATGAACTTAGACGGAATACGTCAAAAGTCAAACTTTCTATTGGAAGGCAGTGTCGTGTCCAAGCAAGATCGGATACGCATACCTGATTTTTTATTTTTAAGATGTTGTCATTTATTTTATATATATAATTACTAGATATTTTAAAAAATCTAGATGGCTCTGTATTATACCTCCAATAACTACAGAAAATAAACAAAAAATATGTCGAAACGTTTTACCAATAATATAACCTGTTTTATGTTATTAGTAATGTTATTTTGTTAACTTTTTGGTTTTTGCAAATATAATTTTCATAAGCCACCCAGCGTATATTTAAGGTTCAATTTATTTTCTTGTGCTTTCATGAAATGTTTTATGTCGCTATGTGATCGGGCTTATGGATATAGACTGAAATGGCAATGGGCTGGTCACACACTCAGAAGATCAGATGGCAGATGGGCCACTAAGGATCTGGAACGGAAGCTCCGTTTGGGAAAACGAAGTGTTGGTCGACCCTTCACCAAATGGGTAGACGATCTCCGTGCAGTTACTGATCCGAGATGGATGCGAGTAGCAGGAGATCGGCCGTCTTAGCGTTCATTGAAAGAGACCTATGTCTAGCAGTGGGCCGATAAGGGCTGATAATGATAATGATGAAGATGAC
>JAFELO010000386.1:157608-175011 GCA_017140195.1 Eumaeus atala | reverse complement strand
TTAGTCCTCTCTTCTTATAAGAGGGGTACCAAAACTACCTCATCCTCCTGCTCTTTAGTCATCTCCTTTTATATGGGGGGAGGGGGGGTACAAGGTCACCTCGTTAATTGGTTTCGCTTGCGGTGAAGGCTCTTAAGTCTTATCGCCACGACAAGGTTCTAACCACGGTTTCTAACCACCTACATACAAATCTTGACCAAGACTTAACGAACCAATAATAAAATTATAGTCATATTCGGTACAATCATTCTGAAGTTATGTGCATATATTTGGGGGATTTATTTCGTTATATAATTTATATTGTACAAAGGAGGATATCCCTTTACTTAATAGCTACCATAATACGGTACTAAATTTGAAATTAATTCCAGTTTAGGATTTTTTTTATCAAAGTAATCATTGAAATGTTTAGTAGTCCATTGTTTTACAAATTTGTCGCTCATTATACTTGTAGGTAGGTATATTAAACTTATATTTTATTAGAATCATTTTGTTTTCAAATTGTTTGCTTCTTAAATGAAAAAATGAAATGATTTTTTTAAATTCATTTTGCAGTTGTCACACTGTCTCAAGTGACAATATCACAAGTCAATCATCAATGTGACATTAGAAAAATGTATGATCTGAGTTTTGCTGGCTTACCGGATCGGAAATCATACTTCTTTAAATTGTATGATTTAACTTTTTGTCTTGATGTATAGAACATTTTAAAATTGTTTACATGTTCAAATCTTATCCTAAAAAGTGCTTCACTAAGCCTTGTGCTATAGTCTCATTTAGATTCGTGTATCGTTGACCAGTAATTGATGAGTTCGTTAATAGTAAATAGAGGAAAAATGATGCGACTTTCGGAAAGCACTACCGAAACAGAGTTGATTGCGGACGTGAACTCAATTACTAATAATAAACCACCAGATATAATAAATCCAGGAGCAAATGAGAAGGAAAACTCATGGGTCGACGGTGTACAAATGTTTTTATCATTTCTCGTGGCTGGATTCGGAATGGTAGCGGCGAGCCTGTTACTTGACGCTGTGCAACATTGGAAAGTGTTTAACAAAGTTCCAGAAGTTTACATCTTAGTGCCAGCATTGCTGGGGTTAAAAGGAAACCTGGAAATGACATTGGCTTCTAGGCTCTCCACTCACGCACATTTGGGACATTTAAAGTCACATTTAAATTCATTAGTAATTGGCAATTTGTGTCTGCTCCAATGTCAGGCCATATTGGTGGGATTTTTGGCAGCCATGGTTGCTGTAGCCATGGGCTGGATTCCTAAAGGACAGTTTGACATACAGCATGCAATATTATTATGTGCCTCTAGTGTACTTACTGCTTCATTAGCAAGTTTTTTTCTTAGTTTGATTATGATTGGCGTTGTTGTTATTTCTAACAAGATAAAAATAAACCCTGATAATATAGCAACACCAATAGCTGCCAGCTTGGGTGACCTAACGACTTTGGCACTGTTATCATCTGTAGCATCTTTGCTATTTCAGTATCTAGCAACAAATTTAACAATACGATTTGTAATTGTAATTTTTGGTGCTGCATTAGTGCCAATATGTGGCTATGTTGCATCAAAAAATAGCTTCACAAGGCAAGCATTGGATGAGGGTTGGGTCCCTGTAGTTTCTGCAATGGTTATCAGTAGTGCTGGGGGATTGATATTAGATTACACAGTTTCAAATTATAAAGGAATTGCTGTGTTTCAGCTCGTTATTAATGGTATTGGGGGCAACATGGTCGCTGTCCATGCCTCAAGATTGTCCACTTTATTACACACTGGTTCATATGAAGCGTCAGTGTTAGGAAGCACCACAAAGCTTCTATTACTCATGGTTATACCCAGCCAGCTTATATTCATTTACACAATAGGATATATTAAAGCAGGCCATACATCACTTACACCCATATTTATATTAATATACATGTCTGCGGCCTTATTTCAAGTATTCCTTTTGTTAACTATCAGTCATTATTTAATTAATTGGATGTGGAAACTGGGCTTGGATCCAGACAATTCTGCTATTCCTTACTTGACTGCTTTAGGAGATTTGCTTGGTACTGCATTACTGGGTATTGCTTTCCACATATTGTATGCCATAGGTGACAAAGACAGTGATGTTGGAGACTGAATTGATTATGTACTCTTAAAAGTGTTATTATTCTATTAGCTTCCACTATCTCGATCTGTATTCCATAGAAAATGGAATGATAGTTTACTTAATTTATGTACTTGAAAAGATTTCAGCATAATAGATGTAATTTTTACTCGAAAATTGTATCACTTAGTGACTAGTGTTAAATGTGTGATTGGTGCTATATACAATTATATGCTAAAAGTGTATATTTTGAAAACTTATAAAGATTTTACTATTTTTAATAAAATTTTATGAAAACTGTGGTATATTTTTTTAAAGGTATTTCGTGAGTGAATCTGCATAAATTGAAATACAAGTTTTTTTTCAATTTTAAATGAAATACAACAATTGTTTTTTGTATTGCCAATATATATTTGCCTAAAAATTGGACTGTGGATTGATTTTAGGTATTAAATAGAAAGTTTGAGATAATTTTGCAGACAGTAACATATGACCCAAATTGCAAGATAAATTTCCATAATCTTATAAAAAAGAAATCATTTTTGAGCACATGTTACTCATATTATAAATGATGACACCTTTCCAGAAGATACTTCATTAGCAAACTGTATTTGTGTTCCCACATCTTTTCTTTACAAAAAAAATTAAGTATTATACATATAAAATCTTTAAATTTATGTAAAGGCTCTAACAATTACCGAACATGTGTACTCATGTGGAATTACTATGACAATTCTTCATAAAAATACAGTTGAGCCACTTTAAAACCTTACCTGGGCCTGATTGACGAAGCAGCTACTACATGGTCTTACTGTTATTTCTTATTTTTAAATTTGAAGCAGTCTGGTGTTTTCTAATTTTAAAACTCAATTTCTTTATAAATAAAGCCCTTATCTTAATCAGCACCCTTGATTCCTCCTTTTTACGGTAACTATTGCAATTCTGTAGGTATGTATAGTTTAAGGTCATTTCTCAAGAAATAAAAATGTTATCAACGAATCTACATATATGATCGATGACATGTGGCGCTCTCTGGTGGAGGCCATGTCCAGCAGTGAACATTTCTGGCTGCTGGTGATGACATGAACCATGTCTATAAAATTCATAACCCTTCAAGCATATGCATGCTTCTATTATACAATGTAAACAGTCATAGGAGTTGGGTAATCTAATAGATTCAAAGTGGGTAGTAGGTAAGTATCTAGCATTAAAAATAATTAATAGCAAACAGGCATTTAATATCTTATAGATTTAGGAGAACTTTGGAGTATTAATAGTATCCACCTCACACAGATCCATATTATACATTCTTCTGTTAGTAATTTTCATATGTGATAGGACTTTTTACGCATTAATGATATTATACACAATCTTAACACAATTGAAAACTATTTATTGCCCACATTCATCAGGAATAAGTGTTCTAATGGTAAGATTTAATACCTTGCAAACAATCATAACTTTCTTCTCTATATTATTAGTAGATAGTAAGAATTGTCTTCTTAAAAGCAATTGTACAACCCCCTATTTAATAGTCTTCATATTGACAATTTTACCTAGCCTTCATTTACTCAATGAATACATATTTCGTTATTAAAATTCTTCTCTAGCTAGTTTGTATGTCAGACGATACTGCAACCACCATCAACCGGTTGGCTCAATTGGTAACGTGGCAGTTAGTCCATGTGTTGCGAAAGTCATATATGTATTTCCATAATAAAAATCTTAAATATATAAAATTTCCTAATTTCGCTAAAAAAAAATATTTACCTGTAACAACAGTCCTATGGGGCTTAACGTAGGACCAGGCTAACACAGTATGATAAGTCCACAGATGTTATAATACTATTAAATACCGAATGTAGTGGATATCACAAAGCATCAACTTTTACAGAGCAACTGCATTCAGACCTCTCCGGCCCAGAAGAGAAACCTGGTCCAATCATAAAAATTAAATAAGAGCATAATATTAAATGAAACAATTGATGTAATTTGTTTTAATTTTATTTCCTTATCCTAGAGGTTTACTTGACTTCGCGCAACCTTCTTACAGCTGATCTGCATGAGGAAGCGGCAGTTGTTGAGAAGACCCAAGCACCACCTGCTACTGTCCTTTTGCAACGCTTGCATGACCAGATACCAACACAGCTGCGTTTCATGGCATCCTAGAAAAGAGAAACATGCACGTTAGTGTTGCTAACTTACAAAAATATTTTTATTGCTCAGGGAGACAAACAAGACAGATCATTTGGTGAATACCAACTCCCCTTAAAACATCCACATATACAAATGTGATTGCTCCTTTGCCCCACACATATGGCACAAAATGTGACAGAATAGCCATCACTTGACAGTAGTATCATGCAGAGAGCTTTTACCCCAGGGTATTGCGCCAGCTTCATGCTGCATGGCACAACCTCATTCTAAAAATTATTTAGTAGCAAATAAGGAAAATTCATAATTCCTAATGCACTGACACTGCAGTTACACAGAGACAGAACTTACTTATATAAACATATTTACAAGGTTATCTAATTGTTCAATTTTATACCTGCTTCAATGGAATATTTCACTTGTTATGACTTAAGGTTATATAGTGTCAATAAGTAGGATCCTCCATCTATATTTATACCTGTCTTGGTGTTTCGCTGTCATGGTTTTATATTTACTACTTAATGCATATGATTTGTAGTTTTAAAATATATTAGTTACATATATATGTAATCAGTACTAAGTAATATTAGTGTCATTGGTTAAATAAAAGAAAATAAAGTTACTGAACTGTACAATTTTGGAGTATATCCCCTCAATCTCTATAAAACAAACTATGTAACATGTAGAAGTAGTTGTAAACGGCAAATAATAACGGAATGTAATAGCTCAATCATTTTTGGATAATGCTGTTCATACACAATAACAAAACCTTCCACTAACTAACCCCTTAACATCCCAGATTATATTTTTAACCAATAATACCTTCAAACTATTTATTCTAACTACAGTAGTGAGATGCTAATATATAAGTAGATGCTCTACTGGTGATTGATTTCTGCACTAAAATGATATCTCTTCATTTTCACCAAAACCTAAATTACTACATGTTATACTTTACTATTATAGGGTGCGTTTTTTTTTTTGAGCCGTATGTATAGATAATCAGTGCATTTTATAGCATAATTATTTATAACAAAACAATCGTTATCCGAGTACTTATTAAATTGAACAAGAGGTTATGTTTGTGTGTGAAGTACTTACTTTTCCACAGAACGAGCAAGTGTATTTGGCGTGCTGGGTCACTTCCATCTTTTTAACCATTTTACGGAGGGAGGCACCGTAACGCGTGCCATATTTGCCGGTAATTCCAACCTTTTTTGTACGTTTGGCCTGAAAATAACACTCATAATGTAGTTGATTTTAGTTATGTTTGCGATGTTTTGACACCAACCACAAAAGAAATATGCGTTGTATCATTAACTTCACTATAAATCACTTGTATAGAAAAAAAAAATTAATATTTTAGTACAGGATTACTGTAATATATTAGAATTAAAATCTCACCATTGTGAAAACACTTGCTAAAGGTAGCAGTTGACAGAAAAAGGAATCAGTTTGACACTTGACTCGCAATAACACAATCGTATTTTTTTTAAACTAACTTTAACGTTGAGCCACAGTCATACAAGAGACAAACCTATATTTTATTTTCTAGCTTATTATCAATACAATTCAGGTTTATTTAAAATAACTGACTAATTACTAATAATTATTTTGTTCTTTTAATAATAAATATGTGTTGCATTCTTTTGAATTTGTACAATTAAGTATCCAGCATACGTTTTAAGTAAAATTACAATACATAAAATAAAATAATCAATGGAAATGCAAGCAGAGAAATAGATTATTAAGGCAGAAAATTATAAAATATGTCTAGTTCCGTATCATAAATTTTAACACTTTCATGGTTTCATTAATACGTCACAATTATGAGATTTATTGATGCTTAATCTATGGCATCCCTCCTCTCTTATCTCAATGTTGTCGACAACCCGCATCTAAAATATTGGGTTTACCCGATCAGTATTTGTCTTGGTTGCGGAGTCAGCAAAGTACAAGCTTACAAAAAATATAACGATTCAGAAAGTATCATCACACTTTTAGCACTCAAACACAAAGTCAAATACAAAAAGCGGTTATGTATAATGCAGTGTTAATTAAAACGCTTCCCATCAACGACACTAACAAACAGAGCAGACTATTCAACTGGTTGCTTTGCACTTTACACAAGTGACTCTGTGGAACCATAGAATATAACTACATATGTGTAATATAGTGAACGTTAAAGGGGTTATTCACTTAGTAAAGTCATACTTAAGGCATTACTGCACTTGGCCCACCGATCTTAATATTGTATATAGATGTCCAAAATTATGGAAAAAGGAAGTATAGGACATCAACGCCCCGCATATGAACAAAAAACTAAATTCAAACATCCGAACATTGGATGATTGAAAATGATTATTATATTATGATCATATAAAGAAGAGAGACAGAGAGTATACATATCTTCTTCTTCTTATATGTATCTGCATTTGCTGTCTCTATCGATTTAGGCGGTCGCAATGTAAACTGACCTCCCTTCGCTATTTGTATTATATCTATATCCAACCTTAGATCATTGAATTAAATTATGTAAGTGCACGACAGATATTTTAGCAAATATACTATATACAAGGTGTACAGGAAAACTGAACACCTAACGATAGTACACCTATGATGTAGTATACCACAAATGTATGTTTACTTAGGTGATAGATATAAGATATGTCTCATATTTACAAAGATACATCCAAAAACAAAATGTATTGTGACAACATTTGCTCTTAACATTGCGCTTGATGTCAACTGGACTTCAGGGTCGTTCACTCAGTAGGTAACTAAAGGCGCTCAAAATTCCAACGGAATCCTGCTACTCGATAAGCTCATGAAATTAAGCTAAACTGTCGTAGACATACAAACCAAAGGGTTATTAAGCTTCTTTATTGATGACCACTAAAAAACTGAAAAGGGACCTTAAATTGGCTAAAAAATTTAAAAACAAAACTTAAGCTTAACTAATAAACTAACCTTAACATCGCGTTAGGTTACTCATTCATGCAGATGGGTACACAAAGACACGGAGGTATGAAAAGTCAGCCACATTCAGATTCTACACGACACAGCACACGATATGAAAACACCGCGACAATTGAATTCTACACATCATAATTTACATTTTTCATCGCAATAAACTCGCGCCACTCTAGCCCATTCATGCGTGTCATCAGACTACAAGACTTTTTCGATAAAATTGGCATCCGTGTTGATCTGATTTGTTAGCCATTAACAGTAATCGATGCGGCGTTAGTACTCAATAGGTAACAATGCTTGCACTTGACTTATTTCATGAGGATGACGGACATCTTTTTTTAAGAAAGCACGTACTACACTATGCGGCACCCGCAATATCTTGTCAACAGGCCTTGTACTGTCTTCCGGATTTTCGTCGAAATGTCACGAAGTTCAAAGTCATTGTTGCTGCCAGCGTCTGGTGAACGTTGTACCACTCGCATAAACATTCGATTATTCGAAGGAATACGTTCATCATTTCGATTACCAAAATACTCCTTATAAAAGCACAAGGCTTCACTACAACTGCCCCGAGCCATCCCATAGGCCGAAACCATATCGGTGTAATGTATGTTACTTTACAAAAACGATGGCATGATAAAAATAGAAACCCCCTAAAATAATTAGGTATATTGGGCCCCCTAAAATAATTAGGTATATTGTTGTATTCTTTCGTATTTGCAGTTATAACGGCAACAGAAATATATCAATGAAAATTTCAACTGAGATACATCCTGGTGATGAATTGACAGACGGACATTGGAATTTTAGTAATAGGGTCCAGTTTTATCCCACATGGTTTTGTATAAGTAAAACTTCGATGTCAGTATGTCCGTTCATCTCTTTTTATACATCATAGTACGGAACCCTTCCTGCAAGAGTTAGACTCGCACTTGTCCGGTGTTTATTTACAAATCTACATTCCCGTTCGTTATTTTAAGTAACGTAACAATTCATAAGTAGGAACCATTGCCCTCCAGATTGCGTAGAGGAGGGCAATGCCTTTATTTTTCTCGGACAGGTAAAAACCTTGGCTCCTACTCTCCAATCGACTACATACAAATAGCAAACATCGACTACATACAAATAGCACGAAACTTCACAGCATAGCTGCACCTTTACGATATCATGTGAGCGAGAGGTACTTCGCCGCTTGTACTGGCCTGAATCGATTTCAATGAGCATGGCACTACCTCTTGCAAAATTATTATTGTTAGTTACTTCTAGTCGGAAATATTTCTTACGGAACTCTGTTGAACTGTCTACAAAATGCACATCCGAAATAAAAATCGAAAAATAATCAAGAAATAAAAGTAGGTAAGTAAGTAATAAGATTTAATATGAAACTGTTATGTGAACACATTTTTAGATACAGCAATACCCCGCATTACGCGAAGGATACGTTAAAAAAAATCGCTTTTACTCTCTTTTTTCTTTACAGGCTTAATTTTTAACGTAGGGTTAAATTATGTATGTATCTTCAATAAATGTTAAAACACAACTGCCAGACGACCGAACTAACATCACGGAACAAATCAACAAACGAAATGAACGAGGAAATCCCCGTAGAATAAAGTCGAAGGAGTGGGAATTCCCTATTCTTCAAAGTGATTATTTACAGGAAGAGGAAAAAGGAGGAGAAATATTGGTTAATAAGTTCTGGTTTGGAGGCCGCGTTTGGGAAAATGAAGTGTTGGTCGACCGTTCACCAGGTGGGAAGACGATCTCCGTGCAGTAGCCGGTCCGGGACGGATGCGAGTAGCAGGAGATTGGTCGTCTTGGCGTTCATTGAAAGTGGCCTATGTCCAGCAGTGGACCGATACGGGCTGATAATGATGATGATGATGTATTATCATATCAATTTCTTTTATTACTAAAAGAATTACTCGTCATTAGATATAATTATTATCATCATAATGCGGTTGACGTCCACTGTTGGACATAGGCATATTGATATTATATCCTTAAGAAAATTATTATGCGAAAACCATAGACTTGTATCTATTATTATTGTTTTTATTTAATAAACATTATTTACAGGTTACAATTATGTACTAGGAGCCGTAAACTTACGAAGAGTGAATGGATAAGACATGATGACAATGTTTTTAACTATTATCGTCTGAATACGTACCTGTACAGTGGCATTGTAATTTAGAAAGGGATAGAGAAACAGGTAATCAGGTGATCATCTTGACACGACTTGACATCTTTACTTTATTACGTAATAGTAAACATTTAAAGCGAATTAGTAAAGTTGCAGTAAGGTTATGTTGGTATAAAAGTTGTTTTTTTTTAATAATGGATTTATATATCGTAAAACGCAAAAGCACGTCTAGTTTAAAACCTTTTGCTGTACACATTTAAGTGAGTAAGTAGAGTGTTATTTTTAAAACTTTAAACCGTCAAATCTCTTAAACCGGCTACCCACAAACCGCATGAAACGTGGCAGCGACGCAGTCACTTTATGTTGGTATCAAGTTAGCGAGACGTACTTCCACGGTCGTGCCGACATAATTCCGTTGCATAGGAGGATGTAGTGCCATGTACTATGCATATCCTCCTATGCAGCATGACACCACCTCTTACAAAAATGTTATATCACTACAATATTATAAATAAAAAAGGTGTTTTACCTCTGTGACTCCGCGCGATGTTATTGGTTTTATTCTTTAAGAATCACCTACAGCAGGTACTGGTCGTGAACTTGTAACGTGGTCCTATCAGCTGTTTTTAATTTACGTGTATCGTTAACAAGTTACTGATTGTATGAAACTTCTCACTTATGTCAAGCGCTAATGTAGTTATTCAGAACTATTTCTTGTATTCATTGCATTATTCTTAATGTTATGATTTACTAACATCGTTTTTAAGTTTGTTACTAACAACAAAGTGGGCGTTTCTTTGTCTGGTGCGTTAAATAAATTCAATTAAACTAAGTCACATCTACTTGACGATTGCGCAAATGCTGTCTTATATTCTCGCCTCCTAATTCTGTACACTTTTAACGACGAATAATATTTTTGCGTACGCTGTCTAGCACCGATACATCGGATTTATAGCATAGGTTTTGTTTCCTGACTATGTGTGTTTGTTAAAAATACTTGTTCTCTCCTCAGTGAACAGTACGCGATTCAGGACGTCACTGTATTTTTGGCCCTTGTGTAAAGGCCATTGTATTCGACGATAGTGACACAGATGATGGGCATCCTCGCTGTCATTCTAACAGGGCACCTGTGGTTAGGACCGAGTTCACGTTTCACCGGGTGATCCCCCAGAATTGCTTTTCGATGCTGTTGTCGTGAAGCCTCGGTCATTACACATAAGTTAAATGTGAGTTGCGGCGGTGCATACTGTTGTAGTTATATGTGTGTATGTGCAGAAGTTAGAATGCCATCACTGCCAAGCCTGCGCGCTTGAACCCAATTTAAAATCTTCCGTGACATATTAAAATATTGTAATACGACATTGTGTCAGTGATACTCGCGAAAACGATATATCAAATAACAAGGACGTTCTTCCGATAGGAAATCACGCGTGAAACTAATTGAAATTTGAAAACTTTTGCATATAATGCACACAAGGCGAGGTACACTGCAGCGATTGAACACCTCATTTCATGATGCTAGTGCAGTATGCTAAATGAGACGCGATAATTACAATTATTATTCTATCTTTACGCCTATTCGCCCACGGAAGACAGACAATTTTTCCGCATATCGTCGCGCGACTGTAGTTCTAGTGTGGTTTATTTAAAAGAGTAGCGTAGCGTCGCGTCATACTGGATCCGCCAGTTCAGTGTAGTGAGCTTCTCGACACAGCGTGTTCGTTTCATTCAGTGCCCATCGATTCCTACCAGTTTTTTTTTTTTTGGTTTCGCAGGAAAATGCATTTACGCACTGGCACCGGTCTCGGGTAAGATCCTCAAGCGGAAGCGGAAGCGGAAATCGGATGCGATCACTGGTCGCAGGATGGCGCGGGCTGCCCTCGCCTGGTTGATCGCTCGATCAACCTGCGAGCCCATCCGCAGCGTGCGATCAATGCTGCACCCGAGATACACGACCGGGGACCACCAAGACAAGTCCTGGCCGCCCAGTTTTAACCGTCCCGGCATGCTGCGCCTCGTGCTGACGAATAGGGATGCCGTTTTCTCCACGTTGACGGACATCCTCCATTTGTCGAGCCACTCCGGCAGTCGATCCAGCAGCCGCTGCATTCGCCCGGCTTCTAGCTCCGGCTTTCGGGACGGGGATATGTAAGCGCTGTCGTCGGCGAACAGCGCGAGCAAGACATCCTTTCCACCCTCTTCCATTGGGTTGTTGAGCGTCGGGATGTCGTAGGTATAGGCCGCGTAGAGGCAAGGGGATAGGCAAATGACCTGCGGCACACCAGTACGTATGGCCCGCAGGGAGGAATGTCGCCCCTCCACCGCTACCCGGAAAGTTCTCCCTTCCAAGAACGACGCCACAAGTCGCACGAGAGCCGGCGTCCATCAGCTTGACCAGGAGGCCCGGGTGCCACACACGGTCGAAGGCCTTCTCCATGTCGAGAAAGACTCCGACAGAGAGTCTTCCCTTGTTCAATTTTGATTTTAATTAAGAAATTCAATGAGGCTAAACGTCATCTGCCATATTGAGGACGTCTCGCAATGACAATCCGGCTATTAGCTGGCCCGACTAAACAGCCCTGTTTTTGAATGATAATGGCTACCCATAATGAAATATTATATGACTATTTATTATATTTTAGTTATCTATCTTACGCACATTTCGTTGGTACGCACATGATTTCATTTGTTTATTTTCCGTGAAATTAGTTTTATGTATTCAATTTTCAAAATGCATACAGGCTGCGAAAGATAACAATAGGAAACAAGACAAATAAAAAGACTTAAGAAAATTAAATATAGTGGCTCTTTGAAAACATATTTATATATATTATATATTTGTGAACGTGGTAACTAGAAATTATACCTATCCAGTATAAATTTTATGTACCATGGTGATAGGGTGATTACCCAATACCGTGACTTAATCGTATGAGGTACGGAAGTCAAAAGAAAATGAAAACTTGTGTTTTGACAGTTTTATATCAATGTCAAAGTTATTAAATCTTATTTGACAACTCTCTTGGAACGACCTACAAGTTGGTAAAGGTCGATTTTTTGGTTTAAAACACCGTTCCTATTAATTGGACGGCTTTGAGAAAAAAAATTAAAATCAGATATGCTACGAACGATATTTTTACGAAACCAAATCCTAACCGATAGCGTAAAAAAAGCTATACGGTGTAATGTGACAAGATGTATTAGCACCGAGTTGGCCAGGAGGAAACAAGACAACAAGTAAGTGTTTTTCGACTTATATTTCTCCTTAGTATGCTAGGAACTTGTGTTATATTGTTATTATTTTAATTTTATAATATTTGTTTATGTTAAGGCAATATTTTTAGCTAACCTCACATTTTAATTTTCTTACCAAAAAAAATTGCATAACCATATTGTCAGAACGTTATTATTACCGGTATTTTTCATGATTTCAGACACTGGGTAGTCATGAGATATTCACATTGAGTAATAACATGAACCTTTTGATTTCCTTAACATGTTACTGTTTTTTGTCATATGGTAATATAGGATCTTTAATTGGAAAGTTAAATTTGTGCAGTTTATTCTGTGTTATTCATAAATAATTTTGTGTATCATTCTGTGCTATATATCTTCAATATCTTCGTTTTAATTAATACTTATTATAGATGTAGTACTAGTAATCTCATTTAAAAAAGTTACAACATTATCTACTGTCACAACTTTTTAAACTAATATTAATACAAGAATTTATATTATCATATCTCCATCAGTTTATGTCAGATAGTATGGAAATTTTAAAAGGGTCAGAAAGTGTGTAATTTTTCTAATTACAGATTTCTGCTACATAAAAAAGTTATAAGAACAATTCCACAATGGAATATGCAAGCCAGGAATTATGCTGATTACCCATCACATTCAAAGGTCAACCTCCCAGCATTATCTCCTACTATGGAGAGTGGCTCTATTGTGAGCTGGGAAAAGAAAGAGGGTGATAAACTAAATGAAGGTTTGATTCAACAGTATTTTTTGTTTTTCACTTTCATTAATGTCTTCCAAGAAATCCATATCAACACTGTACTTATTTTTTAAACATATAGAAGTAAAATAATTATTTTTTATAACATAATAAAAAAATTAACAAACACAGAGAGGAAAATTCCTATTTTGCTTACTCTTTTGTTTTTCTTACAATGGTGATATTTAATGATAATAATGCATTGCAGAATTTACTAAATTTACTTTTCGATCTAAAATGTTGAAGATACTTAAGTAGCAATAAGTATTTCAATGTTATGTAATAGATATGGTTTTTTGTTTATTTCTAGATAGGTTATCTGTAGTAAAAGTTATTTTATTTCTATACAGTGGGATGTGATATCTTTAATAAGTAATTTTAACTAACTAGATGAAGACTAGTTCAGTCATTTTCTTCCATTGCTTATGGTTTTTGTTACTTATTTTAGGTGACCTGCTTTGTGAGATTGAGACAGACAAAGCAACTATGGGTTTTGAAACCCCAGAAGAGGGGTATTTGGCCAAAATCCTGATCCCAGTGGGTACAAAAGGCGTTCCTGTAGGCAAATTGCTTTGCATTATAGTTGAAAATCAAGCTGATGTTGCAGCATTCAAAGACTTTAAGGATGACTGTGAGTTACATTTTATTTACATGGGAAACAGGCACGTGAATGTGAGTGCCTAGATAATACATGTACTTGCACACTGATATTGCTGAGATTTCATAAATTAAGTAACCTAGAATGTTGACATGCTCTGTCAATATTTAAATGCACGACTAGTCAAAAGATTCATTATATATTATATTATCACATATTTGCAGTGCCAATATCGCAAACACTTGATGAAGAGAATGATCACTGGCTTGTTTATGTTACAAAAAAAAAATCTTGTGTGGTTAAATCACGGAGCAATTAACTAGTATATTAAAATGTGATGGTGTTACATGTTACTTTTAAACCAGTGACAACATTACTTTCAACCTTTACAAATTTTTACCAAATTCTATATGTATATTCAGTTGGTCTGGGAATCGGCCACTATCTGTTATACCTACCACTAAGTGAGAAGGGTTGTTCACCTAAAAGCCAAAGTAAGTTTGCCAGTTCAGCTAGTACTAATGAAATAAAATGAAATAAAGCGAAAATTTTATCGTAGAATAAATTAGTTAATTTTGTACACATTTGACATGACTAACACCCATAACTTGCTTTTGTCTAATATTGATTGGGCTGCAATTTTAAGCTACTCAAATATGTTGTTGATGTCTTAAGTTTACGTGAATGTTACTCATTATAATAAAACTACTTTTACGGATTTTATCGCGGTTTATTTAATTGTTTAACATAGCCCGACGTCTCAAAAGCATTATAGCAACACGGCGTTTGTTAAATAATTAAGTAGTTTTATTGTAATGACTAACGTTCGCTTAAAGTTAAGACATCAACAAATTTGAGTAGCTTAAAATTGCAGCCCAATCAATATTAGGCAGAAGCAAGTTATAGTGTTAGCGATCACGTGAGAAAATCAGGCTTATTCTTATAATTAGTAAAATTACAACAAATGCTTGAAAGTATTTTCTAGTAAAATGTTAATAAGATTTTCAGAGTCCACAATTTTAAAGCTTTTGGAGAAACTAACTTTGATTTATTTTGTCCTAGAACCCTGTTGTAGCCAGTTAGATTTGTAGAGATAAAATAACGCGACTTTAGAGAGCTCTAATAATAATAAATAAATCAAGAACAGGGCTTTTTGCTGATTTGTAGCGCAAAACGACCCTCCCGTCAGAGGAGGGGTGAGGAGTTGGGCCTCCTCAGATAAGCCAAACATTAAACGAGCTCAATTATCCTTATCCACGACACCGCAATTTAAACGGCATCGTGCGCGCGCCGTCCCACTACTGTAGGGAGGGTGACCGCTTCCCCTTTACGGTCGCAAAAAATAGTTACTATAGGGTACGCCCACAGTCAACCCGGTACATCTCTTCCCATCTGCGGGAAAACAGGGGGGTCTGTCCCCCTATCGTCTCCCTAAACCTGAAGAAACAAAAGTCTTCGCTGGTCTGTCGAATTGTTGAGGCTAGACAAGCGCCGCCAACCAGTAGTACGACCCTCCGAAAAAAAAAATTGCCCGTGTACTGGAAAAAAGACATAAATAAAATAATGACTAGTCTAGTCAGTTTAGCAGAATTAAATTTATTCATTTTATATAGTAAAATTCCCTGTTCAGTACTTACTAACTCATGTTATAGCCTGTGCGGGATGGATGCGTGGTATGTATTGGTGAATAAGTTCTGGTTTGGAGGCCGCGTTTGGGAAAATGAAGTGTTGGTCGACCACCTGGTGAACCCAGGTGGGATGACGATCTCCGTGCAAGACCCGGGATGGATGCGAGTTGCAGGAGATCAGTCGTGTTGGCGTTCATTGAAAGAGGCTTAGGTCCAGCAGTGGACCGGTAGAGGCTGATAATGATGATGATTTAATATCTTAGGCTAAGTTAATGTTGTATACTATCACAATGAGTAATAACTTAAATAAAGATATTTATTATTATTATTATTATAAAAATACTGATATATGCATGTGGTTTTGTCTGTGACATAACTGAGGTTTTAGCGGGATAGGGTAATTGCCATGCCAATGGGGGCTCTGTTCCTAACAGTTTGGTTAAGGAGGTATAAGCATATATCATCACCTGTGAAACCGCAGGATGCTGTTAGTTATAAAAACATTCTTGATCGGGATGGGTCACAAACTCACATCTGCTTGGCTACATCAACATCTACCATCATGGAATGCTGAATAATTTGTCAATAAAATCTCATATTGTCATTAATTTTCAATGTCTTTGTGAATTTATTAACAGCATGTTGATTAACTTCCTGTCTCATCCAACAGCTACAGGGGCACCAGATAAGCCGGCGGCTGCTAAAGGTTACTTCTAATTTTTATTTATTACTCTGTAACGTATAAGCAGTCACGGTTAATTGTGTAGCAATTACTACGGGGTCATTTCACATCAAGCGGACAAGAAACCGGCCAAGAGCGAGTCGGACGCGCCTCTGAAGGTTTCCATAGCAGAAAACCAAAAAAATCGCATATTCCTTAAATTACCAAATCGATTATGTTTTTTGGATTCTATACTCTCAATATTTCCTACAGTTTCCCTTTGATAGCTTAACAATTAGAGGGGGATGATGACACTTTTTATCACTTTAGGCGTGAGTATCAGATAAACAAAGTTGTGGGGTTGGAGTCAACAGGGTCCGAAGTAATCTACTTTAATGTTAAAACTATGGCAATTGTAAACTTTTTTCTTGAGATACTATGGCAGAGTAGATAGTGGAATTTGCCAGGGGTCTAGAGCTTGTTTAACATGGCACATCCACTCATACAATATATATTAAAAAAAAAGTGTTATTGTGATTTTCTTGGTTCTCTCTTCCTATTCTGTTAAGAGCGCACACACATGTGCATGTGTTAAGACACAGTTGAATAGTTTATATTGCAGGGGCTCTTAAATTTATTGCAGACGTTCGTGTGTCACATACGAACTCCTACTACGGGGCCCTAAGGAGTCGGTGGACCCCACTTTAGAAAACATTGCTCTATAGAATACCGCATCCTAAATTCGGCTTGAATTACATTATTATTATTATTATTATGTTACATTTAATTATTATATTCATGAAATTAATAGAGATAGAATGTCATAAACTCATGACTATTTATTTTATTTTGAGTTTATTTATTATTAAATTATATATAATCCTAAAAGTCATCATAGGAAAGTACATACCTTAATGTTTGTTGGTTCTGTATAGTAAGTAAATTGTATTTTTTTCAAGCACAAACCCAACGAACATATTTCTGTAATCGAAAGGACATTTACTAAAATCTTTCGTAAGATACGAACAAGCCCAGGTCGGTTGTTCCTTATGAAACATCCATAACGGGTGCATTTACATCGTTTCTTAGGCAGGTTCCTCAAGGAAAGGTTTATAACTTATGTGTATATGTGTGTAGCGGC
>JAFELO010000386.1:100146-151942 GCA_017140195.1 Eumaeus atala | reverse complement strand
TATATGCTTTGTATACATATATATGCTTATAGGTATACGGTTACTGAAAACAGTATCTCGATTGGCCAATTAGCAATTAGCAATAAATAAATATTAAAAAAGGTTTTCAATTACGTAAATTTCTATTCAAATGCCGACGGCACCGCTGATTGTCACGTGACGAGCTCATGACCTCTAGCATACTCGGGGTCATGAACACTTCCAAGGCGGTGATTGGTCCACCAAACCTATCAGGCAGTAGCCTAATATGTATGCGAATGGTTGTTATTTTCACGCAAATATATCTACTAAAACGACTTGAGTTTGACGACCGGCTCGCTTGTAGTCATTCGAACTGTTAAGGCTGGACAAGCGCCGCCAATCAGTAGTAGGTCCCTCCGAAAAAAAAAGACCGGCTCGCTCAGTTGGTAACGTGGCGGTTATTCCGCGTACGCCAGAGGTTGCATCCCGCCTAGGCCATGGATGTTAATACATGTGCTATATGTATTTCTATAATAAAGATCTTAAATAAATACAATTTCTTAAATATATAAAACATATTAAATATATTTCAGTTGTCTAGTGCCTGTAACACAAGACCGTACAGCACTTAGCACAGGGCTAAGCTAACGTGGTGTGATAAGTCCACAGATATTATATTATCATTATTAAGTATCATTTTTTATTATGCCCCTGGCAAGAACAACAGTGTTCCTGTTTCGTATTGTATATCGAAAGAAAGAAATAAATTAATTTTATCATCACATATCATGATCGCTATCGCATACATAATATATAATTTTTGAATATCTAATTTTATATACGATAAACGAGGTAAATATACAAATATAGATATATCATCTACATTCTATACATATAATTACGGCAAATAGGTAAATAGGTGGGAAGTCTGAATATGGTTATAGATATTCAAAAATTGGTTGGTCTGACCGCACAAGGCGTGAAAATGGCAAAGCAGATTTTATTTTTTTTGTAATAAGTCGGAAAAATACTAGGCCAGGAAAAAAAAGTTGCCTATATAATATGCGGGACTCTGCCGGTTCGTCTTATAATAACACGTCGCTGATTAAAATTTATTTGTAATTTTCAGATATCGTGTGGCCAAGTTCGTGTCATTCACCGCGTCCGCGGACCACAGAGTAGTGGACGGCGCGGTGGGGGCCCAGTGGATGAAAGCCTTCAAGGCCAACCTCGAGGACCCGGCCAACATCATTCTGTAATGCGCGCGCAACACAGCGCGTCTGATTTCACTCCTGTACAGTCTTAGAATAAGGATAATTTCCCCGACTGCCGAAACACATTACTAGTTCAATTATTGTATCGATCGTTATTTATTTTATTGTGTATGTACTTCATGTTAATGGTAGTCGGTAGTCACCAAAATGCTCCTACTTCTCGTAATATGCTTAAAACACTTTGTGATTGGTAACTTCTATTGTGTCTTGTGTATCTGAAGTACGCTGAGATTTTAGTTAGTATGAATACGTTTCTCTGTTTAGATAAATATATAAATACAAAAAAAAATCACTCATGGTACACTACGTCAACAATTGAACAGCATGGAAAAGGTTAGAACAGTATTGGCGATGAAAAAGAATCGCTTCAGCATCCGACGTTATTAAACCGATAGTCGAACTTGTAATCGATTTTTCGGCAGCAGCCATTCGTATTATTAACTTCTAAATCCTTCGATGTCGATTATTGTAATTATTTATTTTTAAGACTAACGTTTACAGTCCAAGGGTTTAGACGTAAGATATAGTTGATTGTTTTTATTTGTATCCAGTACGTATACATCGAAGGATATTCCGTTGAAAATAGAACACAATTATGTCTAGCGCAGTTTTGTGTACGTTAGAATCATTAGCCAATTTGGGAGGGAATTGTAAATCTGAGATTTCAAAATGGCGACCATATTAAGATGGCGACCATATTAAGATGGCGCTCATAATGTATTTGTGGTTGACGTTTTCGCGTCATAGTGAGGCCAAGCCTAAAGTTTTAGAAATATATATAATAGAGTATTTGATGAGTATGCATTTGAATATTTATTCCTGGTTTAATCTTTTGGAAACGAGATCTATACACCGTTTATTGACACTGCCGAGAGCGTTGTCGAATAAAAGATGCTTACGTGATTGTTAGTAAATATATTTATTAATAAAGGTTTCAAAAACTTACTCTGTTTGTATATACACATTATATGACGTTCATAGACGTATCTTAAACCTCCTAATTTGGTGCTCCATCAAGTCGGAACTAGCCGTTTAATCAATGCTACTATGCGCCACGGTTGTGGACACTGTATCGAATAGAAAATATTGATATACTTTCGAATAGTATCGAAAGGAAATATAAAAAAAATAATCGCGTACTTTTCTTAGAAACTAAAGTGCAGACTACTTATAGATGTTTTCCCATTGTTACAGACGAGCTATAAACGTTTTAACGAGCTAAGTTTCTAAGTTGGCTTATTTATCTGAAGCCAAAAGTACTTTCGGATAGCAACGGTATCGAAAGGAAATATACCCGATACCACAAAGTAGAGATACATATTTTGTGCCCTAAAATCTATCCTCAAAAGAAACATCACCTTTTATCTGGATGAAAAGGAATTAAGTGCTATAGACTACAATCAATATCAATGCCAAGTTCTAACCAAGTCCGCTTTAATAGTAATATAATAACAATATCTGTGGTCTTGTCACACGACGTTGTGTTGTATTTTTATAATAAAAATCTTAAATACATAAAATTTCTTAAATTTATCAAACATACTAAATGTGTTTCCGTTGTCTAGTACCTGTTACACAAGACCTTACGGCACTTAGCACAGGGCTATGCTAACGTGGTGAGATAGGTCCACAGATATTATTATTATTAGTGTGTTTCTGACTTGTGTCTATTTGGTTGCAATCACCTTGAATGACAACTCCGTGCTTTTATGCTGACACCAACACTAATAGCCACCAGTGTGTCCCTTACAGAGATGATTGATTAAACGCGATATAAGGCGATTTGAAGTTCTAACTACACTAGCAATGACCCTCTGATTCACTCGCACGAGGCACCTGACCTACTCTCATAAATCGACATAAAAATAAATCCTCCTGATATTCAATATTATAATTGAAGTAATTAGTAGATGTGTATTTTTGGAATTCTTATCAGAGAAAAAATCCGGAATGTCACAAATATAATTACCGTCCCAGAAAAATAACGACATCAACAAATCGTGGGTTCAGATAGCAATACAATGCCTGTGATAATAAACTTGGCCATTTGTAAAAGGTAGTGCCATGCATGGTGCATGACACTACTTCTCTATGCAACGGAATTGGGCCTGCACGACCGGGGAGTTACCTCTTGCTCCCATGATACCGACGTAAAGTGACATCTTCAGTGTTGCGTTTGTGAGTTGCCGGTGGCCACTTGGAGTTTGAAAAGGACGACAACGCATCGATCGCGGTGTCGGTAGTCATTGAAAGGCTTCGATTGCTCGTTTGTGTCCCCCTACACTATAAAGAAAAATTACGACTACATTAAATTAGCGATAAGGGACAGGAGTTTTTTTCTAATCTGACTAATATACCAGGATTTGAGGAATAGCCGCTGTGGGTTATACCCGGTGTAGTGTATCGAAATGATCGATGTAGTGGAAACATTAATATTTAATTTAAATGCACATTACAAATATGTATGTGACTATAAATCCACCTGAGACGAGCAATTTTAAGTGATCTGCTACGCCATCGTGAATATGACAGAATAATAAGAACCACCCGACCTAGTCCCCACCCACAGCGTCGCGCACGAAGGAATATATATTTACAATATCGCATAATTATATACTTTTTGCACTATTTATTGGTATTTAGTTGTTACATTATAAATGTAGTTGTTACAGCGGCAACAGAAATAGGCACCTGTAAAAAATTCCACAGCCTAGCTATCACGGTTCATGAGGTACAGCCTGGTGGCAGACAGACGGACAGCGGAGTCTTCGTCGAAGGAGTATGTTCCTGTAAAAATCCTTCCTAGTCCTTTGGGTATGCAACCCTAAAAAGTGCTATGATGAATATGCGACTTCAATTAGTGTATACACCAGAGGTGCGAAATGGGCGAAGTTATGAATACCATTACATACCAGAAATATAAAAAAATATAGCATTAGGAAATTGCGTGCAAAAAGTATTTAGTTTGGGTGAGTCAAGGACGAAATGACACGCTCTGTCATACTTTGTTATAAACTCATTATTATTTAATTACTTGCTGTCTTTATAATGGGTATGTACAAATATTTTATCACATACAATGTACTAAAGAACTGCCCTAGATAGCGATTTTCAGGGTATTTTGTGGATACACAGTGCCCACAAAGAATATCTCAAAAGGAGTGTAAGGGGTTAAAAAAAGGACTTTATTTTGAGCGTGTCCCCAAAAATGTCCTGGGTATGTGAGTAAACACTCTCTTGAGGTCAGACTCAGGGCGTCCTGCTCGCTTACACGGAATTTTTATCCGCCGTCGGCCGCATTCAGAGCTTGGAACCTTGCCGCACTCAGTTCGGGGTTCGGCGAAAGATCGTGAACTACATAGTTACCTACTTACGTCACAATGCCGAGTAAGTTCTCGGGCCTTGGGAATCACCAAATCTGACCGACAAACAAACCTGATATAGATATCAGGTTTGTTTGTCAGTTGCTATGTATATAGGTTTCATGAAGTTATATGCATTAATAAATATCATCTACTTCTCGGTTACAATATCTGTAGACCTGACGTCGACGACAGTATCACTCTGGTACAGCGCGCCGACGTCCTGACAACGGGGGTGTCTTTTAGTTTAGTGATACAGACCTTCCCTTTTCTGTCGCAGATTTTTTTATCGTCATCTTGTTTAATTCATAGGGGATTGGGAGACCGACACCACAAGAACCACGGCCACAAAGAGCATGAAAGAAGGCGTGATTCACGACCAGGGTCTCTTCCAGCACGACACGGGAGACACATACAATGGGTGCTTCGAAGCCAGGAGAAAGGACAGGAGTTTTGAAATGCGGGGTAAACCACGTATTATAATTTATCTATTGTATAATAAGATTTAGGTATTTAGTTGTACGAAGCACCATTTAGTGCGTGGTAGTCGACACGGCCGGAAAGTGACGCAAAGTGACAGTTGAGCTATGCTGCCGGGCTTCGTTTTTATTGTGAGTTTCCGTTGGAGCATTGGAGAGAGAAACGGGAACCTCATCGGTACCCATTTCTAATAAATCGCAGCCCTGGTTCAATCGCTGCAGACTGACGCTACGCCGTATTCAAGAGTGCTACCGGTCCTGGGCTTTTGCAACAGCATCCCATGATAAAAAAAAACCAGCTCATTCAAAAAGGAGTATAATAACGCTTCCAGGTCCTACAAAAGAGCTATTGCTAGGGCAAAGTCCGATTGCATCGGCAGAATTGGCGGGAGGTTAGTTCGCCTTCCTTCGGGAATTCGTCCTTTCTGGTCCCTCGCCAAGGCCGTCCTCGGGAATTTTACTCAGCCATCCTTACCATCTCCGCACCGGAACGATGAATCGTTGGTCCATGCCGCAGAAGAGAAAGCCGATCTCCTAGGCTCTCTATTTGGGTCCAACTCTACTTTGGATGACCGTGGAACCACCGTAGTAGGCGTCCAGCGGTGTGAACACTCAATGACAGATATTGAGTTTCGGCAGAGTTATGTGCGCAAAACGCTACTCTCCTTGGACATCCACAGGTCGAGGGGGGGGCCCCATGGCATCGCGACGATAGACGATAGGATAAGTGCTCCGGAGTTGACACCGGTGTTTTCCAGTACTCCTACTCTGTTGGCATCGTCTCAAACTCTTGGAAGACGGCTTTGGTGCACACGATCCTTAAAAAAGGTGACAGCTCGGATCCATCGAACTACCGATTTTCCTCGCTTCGAAAATATCCCCGTAATGGCTAGTATAGGGATTCTTGGTGTCGACATATCGAGCAACGTTCAATTCCGCGGTCATTTTAAATCCGCGCTAAATTAGCCTCCAAGAAGCTGGGTGTGCTCAATAGGGCGAAGCTGTACTTCACTCCACATCATCGGCTGCAATTATACAAGGCGCAGGTCTGGCCGCATGTGGAGTACTGTTCTCATCTTTGGGCTGGTGCCCTTAACTATCAACTCGCCCCATTTGACCGTATTCAACGTAGGGGGACTCGAATCGTTGACAACCAAGTTTTTTCCGTGCAGCTTGATCCTTTGGCATTACGAAGAGATGTTGGCTCGTTCTGCATGTTCTACCGCATCTACAACGCGGAGTCTTCTTTGGAGTTGTTCGGAAAAATACCAGCAGAGGAGTTCCAGTCTCGGACATCACCGGGAGTACTCTAAGCTCCATCGTCACTACCTTGATGTCCCAAAGTCTACAATTGTGCGTTTCAAGCGCAATTTCCTACCGCGCACTTCTATATGGAACCAGCTCCACCGTCAATATTTCCGAATCGATAGGATATGGGGTTCTTCAAGAAAAGAGCTTACTCCCATCGAAAGGATGGCAACGCGCCTGCATAACCTCGGGTCATGCGGATGTCTATGGGCGGCGGCAGTTACCTACCACTCGCTCGTTTGCCCCTTATCCTATAAAAAAAATAAAGCCAACATATTTGCATAAAAGACTAATGCGACATAAAAAAACTGAGCGTTTATCCTACACAAAGAAGGTTATCCGTCTACCGTAGGAATCCAACTTACAAATCTGTAAGGTCAGAAATTAGATAAACATTAAGACAAAATGATGCGCCGTAAAAGAAAATAGTTCCTATCGGGTTAGTTGCAGGCGCGGACTTGCGAGAGACCTATGTCCAGCGTCGACTGAAGAGAGAGGGAGAGAGTGTTGAATCAGGCTAGTACGACCAGGGTTGATCTCACACCAGAACGAACGGGATAATGTATTCAATTCGTGTCACATCACATAATGGACTCACACAGCTTGACAAGTCGTGTGCTTTTTGTGAACCCTAATTATCCTTCACTAGGGGGATGAGAATTTTGATTAGCTATCCATTGCCACATAAGCGCTGTGCTGTACTCATCATGTCGAGTGAAATGTAAGTAAAACAAAAGTACCAACCAGGATCATATAACTTTATGGTAATTACGTAATGCATCTAAAGATTGAGTCCACCGAGTCGATGGGCCAGCCGAGTGTGACAAAACGTCTTTTACCGTGGGACTTAATCGAGCGTGCACCATCTATTCCGCTCCATATTGCGTTTTGTCATGCTCTAATTGTACGAACCATAATGTTGGGTTCAAACTGGAACGGTGTTCTTTTGGATAGCAACGGATATTCAACTCTACGGGGTCATGTGTGCCTGGTGATCACTTGCTACAAGAATGCGGTACCGGGTTCGAATCTCGACTAGTATAAGCTGTATTAAATCTACTCTGGCCAGTACCAACTTCTGTGCGAGGAATCAAGATAACTTTTTATTGTAGATAAATGTGGGCAAACGAGCAGTCGTAGCAGCCTATTGATGACTACCGATGCCTATAAATGTGCATAAAATATATGCAAATGCTTTGCCCGTCTTCTTCATCAATGGGCCGCCGGAGACTGTGTGTCAGCGTAGCTGTCACCTTTCGGTGCTGGTGATCAACCATTCTAATAAGAAGTTGCAGCGAAATTGGGCAGGCACGATGACCTCTCGCTCACACGATGTCGCGTTTCTACGATTTGTGAGTAGCCGATGGTTCGTTGGACGGGAGAAGGATAGGAGTGCAACGCACTGCCATAGTAATTATGCGGATATTCATGGGCTTTGGGAGTCGTAAAGAGGCTCCGATTTTTCGTCTGTATGTCATATACTTAAAAAGACATATGGCTCAACTGCTCGTTTGTCTCCTGTACAATTAAATAAATAATAAATAAATGAATGTTCATTTTGAACCAGATTCATATAATTTAACTGTGTTAGTGATCATCAGTGATCTTTTTAATAATTTTATCTTCAAACCAAAAAAAAAAACATAATAATAAATATAAAATTAGGATTTCAAATTTATAAATTATTCTAAAATTGTTCAAACACACAATAAATTACATTTTATTGGTCATTTGAACAATTTTAAAATTCAATTTCATTACAATCAATTAGGAGCTTACTTAGTTCTGCCGCACCTAGCCAAGTGTGTTTGTCGTTCCACATACCATAGAGCAATGGTTCATGTTTGTATGACGACTCCTTCAAATAGGTGTTGGAGCGAGACCTATTAAAAAAAATTGATATCGTCTGAGTGAGAGGTACCTCCCCGGTCGTGCTTTTTTATAGCATAGGGCTGCAAACGAGAAATGGGAACCTTTTTACGACTACCAACGCCCATGAACATCCACACAATGACTATGCTGATACGTTGCCCTCCTGCCCCCCCAATAGGCCACCGTGCTGGCCCAATGCATGGCTCTATCTTTTATAAAATATGCAGGTCCAGGCGTTTACACCACGGCAGAAGGAGACACGTACACGGGCGTGTGGGAGGCCGACAGACTCGGCGGCGAGGAGGACGTGACTGTCTTGTACAAGGACGGCTCGAAGTACGAAGGCGGCTTCAGAGACTGGTCGTACAGCGGCCGCGGAAGGTATTCCTATCCGGACGGCAGCTTGCTCCAGGCAGTGTTCATACAAAACGCACCGGTAAAAGTCCAGTCAAAATTTCTATTCATCGCTAGCAGGTTCCGCGTTTTCACCCGCATAACTCACCGTAACCCGTAGCGTCATGGTATACAGCCCATAACCTTCCCTCATGAATGTAGCTATCATATAAAAAAAGATGTTTTCAAATCCGTTTTGTACTTCCCCAGATTAGCACGTTCAAACAAGGAAAAAAATATTTAGCCCTACTATTTAGCCCTACTATTATAGATATAACATAGGGAGATCTTAAGTCTCGTAACGAAGTTAAAAACACTACCACCACTTCCAAAAGGACTGGGAAAAACACACGACACAAGCTCAGCCAAGACTTCTTCGTTTTTTTCTACATTACCTCAAGTAATTGTAAGAAATAAAATACAAATACGAGACTCAGTCTGTCTGCTACGCTTCCACCACAACACAAACCACAAACCGCTGGACCGATTTTAGTGAAATTTGGTGTGAATATAGTTAAAGATCCAAGTTGAAACATATGCCTACTACTTTGTTATAATTCAATCATCACCAAAATACTATAACGGGATATGAAATTTTGTACGAAACCAAAATTAGGTTTACACTCACGAAAGAGTCACGGGTACACAACTAGTCTTCAATAAGTTCTTTGTTTATTGTTTAATTTCACATATTGAAACTTGAGGGTTCGCAACGCGCCCATGTCAGAGAAGGGTATCTTCTCTTAAGGGCAATCCGAAGAAGCTGTATTGGGCTTCTCTTCGCTACCACAGTATATGTTGAGGTCCGAAAAATACTTAACAAGTTTAATGACAGGTACATCTATCCCCAGGTCGGAGAGCTGACCCTGGTCGACCCCAACGGTCACAGATGGCTGGGAACAGCTGAGACGGGCTACGGTTGGCTGGAGCCCGTCAATCATTATTATGATATGCTAGAGGATGAGCCCAGGAAGAGAAGTCGCCGATCCAAGCTGAATCCTGCAAAAGTGGCTTCAGAAAATTAAACATTTTTTGTTACAACCGAAATTTCTTTTCTTTTTTATTAGCCCGGTCCAAGAATGACACGGGCCGAATTGTGACCTTAACAACATATACACTGAAACCATCCTCGAGAATCACTCTATCTGTGTGGGAAATCTGCATTAAAATCCGTTAGAAGATTTTTGAAAATTCGTCACAAACAGACCGCTAGTGCAGAGTTTATTTTATAATATAATAATAATAATAATATATGTGGACTTATCACACCGCGTTAGTCTGGCCCTGTGCTAAGTGCCGTAAGGACTTGTGTTACTGGCACTAGACAACGGAAATACATTAAACATTCTTATAAATTTAAGTAATTTATATTCTTATAAATTTAAGTTACTTATAAATGTGAGTAATAAATTCAAGTATTTAGAATTTTTATTAAGATATACATATAATAACACTAGCTGACCCGGCGAACTTTGTTCCGCCTTAATGGCAGTACATAAGCAGATTGTTTTTTTTTATTGGAAAAAATACAAAAAAAAAATTAAATAACTACATTAATCATTCATTATTATTTCTGTATTTTAGTACATAGGTTGCTCTTCACTTAAGTACCCTGTGATACACGACATTTTTTGTTTTATTATCAGGCGCAAAAACAAACAACGCAGATGGTCTTCCGACCCGTGAACATGCCACGTATAATTGACCATGGGAAAAACATGAATGTTCTAGATTTAAACCACAAACTTTTAAGGATTGGCCTTGTGATTTGTTGATGGTCATGGCAAATGCAAGACGTATCGGAAATTGAAGTCTTTTAAATTCAAACGGCATATCGGTTGGGATCATCGGGATCCTCGGAAAGAGAACTTCCTCACCTTTGAATTTTCCTATCATTATCGTAGCGTAAATTACATTGTTCATCAATTTACTAACCACGTTTGGTGGTACCGTTGCACAGTTTTGGTTGGTTTATGTTTCGAAGCACGATAACTACGGAGCCAACCTTAACCTGCGACCTCTGGCGTGACACGCGGACTAACCGCCACGTCACTAACTGAGCCAGCCGGTCGGCGAATACCCGGCCGGTGTTTTATAATATGTATGATTGGAGTCCCAAACTGAAACGGAACTTAATTTTTTTGGTGAGTAACGACGCGACGCCCATAGACATCACTTCATATGATGCGATATCTTCTTTCCCTTCTCCTCTATGGGGCTACCACATAATATACGACAAGCGACAGCATAGCTATCACTTTACGCCATCATAAGCGAGATGTGCTTCCTCGTGCCTGCCCACATCGGCTGTAATGCCTTGGGTCCTCATAAATGAATAAACATTACATAGGTACGTACTTAACTAATCGAACTGTGTGTCAGTTCCGATACGCGATAAACTGTTACATTCTAAACAGAAACCCCACCGTAAAGCATTGCGGCCAAACGGTTACTGTTACATGCGATTTTACTACAAATGTTTCTACTCGACTGCGTCAGAAGGAGGGCAACGTTTTTCGAGAGTTTTTATGTATGTGCGTATGTATTTATGTGTGTATGTATTTATTTATGTAGATTTCGCTGTACCCTCCTTCACCCTGAACAGCTCTACGGATTTCAACGTATGGGGTGTCGTTAGAGTTGTCTTAAGAACGCGAGTGTCCTGGCACTGGTACATTAAAAAAATGGCAGATCTTGGGCTAACACGTGAAGATTTTCTCTCTTATGTAACACATAACGTCACACAACACACGAGTATCAAAAGGTAGAGTCTTAACTGATTATTTCTATACTAAACTAAAAATATTAAGTAAGCAAAAGAACAGAAATCCGGACTGCTAAAAAACAAGGCTTAGTTAATAAAAAAAATTCTTGGGCCTTAACCTGCGCCATGAAAGCGAAGAGAAGATTCAGACATCAGAATGCGACACTCATATCCAAATGGCAATTTAATTATCCAGGCGATGTCTGGATCGGTCTGTATATGAACTCATTGACTATAACGTGTAAACGGTCATGAGGGATCGGTACGAGACAGCGCACTTTCAGACGAGGACTCGAATTTTGGTATCGTGCAACTAACCTGCGGGATAGTTGCACATTGCACACTATGATAAACTAAACATTCTTGGCATAACGGCACACGGCTTGCTCGCTACACAAGTGGGTCAATAAACCTCGTCAAAACACAGACGTGACGGGAAACGCTCACATGCAAATGCATTTCAAAATAGACATGGGATGTGACTTCCGTGTACTTCACCATCGAATTGACAACATTTCTATGGGCAGCCCGTAGATTAAAACAATTCTTTTTTTTTACACCAAACTATTAACAAGAAAGAGGTGTTGCATGCTCAGTTTTTACCCGACTACGAAGAGAGGGTCATCTTATTCCCGCGTATTTTGTATGCTTTCTTATATCATAGGGGGGCAAACGAAAAATCGCAGCCTTTTTACGACTGCCAACGCTCATGTACATCCGCATTATTACTACGCTGATGCGTAGCCTTTATTACCATATTTCTTTATTTCCTCATATATATAGAACCGGTGAACACTCATGCTATCGTCAGATTCCTCTTTGCCGAGAAGTATTCTTAGACAGATTACATTAACAAATCAAACATGGCGGCTGTGCGCTGCCATTGTACTTAGTTAAAAAAAACAATTGTCCAATGCCAAAACATGGAAATCAAATGAAAGGGCTCGATAAAAGGTCTTACTTCATAATGTCGCTTATTTGTAATTGACTTCTAACATGAACTTGAGATTTTATTCACCATATTTGTTTTATACCACTCTCCTTAAATGGTTCCTTTGCGAGTAAACTCCACAAAGCTATCCCTATCTCTTTCTTTCGTTTATGATAAATAGGAAGGCTAAATAATGAAACACTAAGAGGTAGTGCCATGCTGCAATGCAGCGGAACAGTTCTCGCTTACATGATATCGGCAAAAAGAGACATTCGGTGTCGCGTTTCGTGCGGTTTGTGAGTAATCGTTGGCCCATTGGAGGGAAGGAGGAAAGGAGGTCAACACTTCGGCATAGTAGTACGCCATAGTACACATTAAGTGGATGTGGCGGTAATCTTAAAAAGACGCCGATTGCAAATTACAAAAATCCGCCCCAGCCTCGCTCGTGAATAACAATCAAATTATACACTAAAACCACCCTCAGTAAATGTGGGAAATCCGTTGAGATATTTTTTTCTAATAAATCGATCACATAGATACAGACTTTTGGAATTTAATGTGTACAAATAAATAATCAGGTAGCTATTATTCGGGCTAGTATAGCACTACCTCCCTCTGCGTCGCAGTCAGTTCGTACTACATCTTGGTACACTACCGTACTACTCAATATCAATGAGTCGTACGTAAACAAAGCACCTCGTTGTGACACTGGTTAGTGGTTGTAACTTGTGAAGTTGCACAACCCGTTAAAAGATGCACTTACACTAAAGTGACACTTAACTTTTTAGAGCCGTTCACAATGAATCATTTAGAGAGTTTACAAATGCCTTAGATGTTTTATGGCGGTATTATGGTAAGTAAAGTGTATAACTGTGCGTTTTATTTGTTTATGGTGCCCTGGTTAATCAGGCCACCGCAGCAGCCGCCAGGTGAATGAATGAATGAAATATACTTTATTGTGTACACAACAAACATACATATAACATAACAAAACAAAGCAGGTACTGTGAAGTACATCTTATGAACACAAGAGGCGGTCTTGTTGCTAATGTAGCAATTTCTCCCAGACAACCTCGTGTGTGAGAGAATACAAACAAACATAGCAGGGTAGAAAATAACAATAATAATAAAAGACTACATGACTAAATCACTCCTAGACATATTTATTTATGTAAATGAGGTGTAGACACTTCCTTTAATTTAAGTTTGTTTCTAATAATTTATATGTAAACTTATTTGAATCTAGGGAGCCGTATGTCATATTGAGAGAGTGCAAAATATGAATGTTATGTTAATAAAATAAATAAATTGTAATTTGAATACTAAACAAATAGGGACTGGTAAAGCAATAGCTTTAGGTGTTGTTTCTCTTTTCAGGTGATTTATTAGTAAATATTATTATTGTTCAAAGAATGTTTTGTAAAATGTATTATATAAATAAAATTTCTCTCCTCAGAGCAACGAATTTTCGGTTTTCCTCATATAAAAATATAACTGACACTTTGTAGTAGTTGCTATGACAGATTGACACATGAAGGAGTAGATAACCAGTACACCGAAGATCTTTGGAAGTTGGGACACGAAACATGAATTTTTCTTTCAAATACATAGGAACTTTGGGATCATACAGAATGCAGTAGTGTCGAAGGAATTCGAACATTCCGGCGAAGTCGCATAGGAAGCCACTTGAGGGTAGAGCGAAATTCAGAAACATGGTCATATTGTTTCAGGTGGTGCCAGTGGCACTCCGAGGAAACAACATCACCACTATTTAATCAGCTCAGTAGCTGTGTCACGCGGTTACACTCGCGTAAAGAACGAACCTAATACATTTTTTCGAGATAAAAATAATATTGATTTTGTTTTGTGTTGTAGTATATAGATATAAACGCGAAGTACCTCTTACTAATTAATCGAAACACCTCAGAAACTATAATACCTACAAACATGAAATTGCTGGTAGGTTCCTTTTAAGGTGTAAACATCCGTTTTTTAATTTTACTAAAGGTGCGTTTTTCGGGGTGGAATAAGCGGGTGAAACCGGGAGTGGGTGCTAGTCATGATTAGGTATATGTATATACCATGTTTTACCTAACTAGGTTCAGTAGTTTTTGCATGGAAGCATAAGAATTAAGTACAAATACCAGGCAGCTGCACGCATTTAGATTTCTTATGCACGTTTGTATGAAGAGTATTATCAATGTGGAGGACGCAGGGCAGGCATGTAAGGATCGTGATATATGGCCTTACGTTCTCTCTGCCTACCCCTTAGGTAATTGGCGTGAAGATGTATGTTGGGATAGATTTTACGCGGATGTAACCGTGGAGCATAACGTTGTTATAAATCACTCCGAAAATTAGCTATTTTAAGGTTCTCCTAAGTTCGAATATATATTATGCTATTACATTAATCTATTGCTGTAAGAGGTGGTGTCATGCTGTATTGCAGCGGCATTGGGCGTGAACTACCGGTGAGGTACCTCTTGCTCACATGATATCACAGTAAAGCGACAATTTTTGTGTCGGGCTTGCGTATTGTGAGTGCCGGTGACCCATTGGAGGGGTGGAGTAATGGAGGTCAGTGCATAGGCATAGCACTGATGTGGATCCTCATGGGGCGTCGGTGGTTGTGAAAAAGTTCCGGTTACTCGTTTGCTCCCTATAAAAATGCGCCTTCACCGGTCTTCGAGCCGAACTCCCAGAGGCTGAAGTTTTATTTTAAACCGCAGACGAGTACTCGAGTCACCTAATGACTTGCGACACAGGATGTGTTGTGAGTAAATGAAATCAAGTAGAGATTACGATGACTTAATCGATATATCGCAGTTGGATCGTATCGATCGCCGTGTTACATTACTGCTAGCCGTTTCCAAAAACAGTGCATTTTTGTAATGTTGCGGGTTAACATTTAGGTGGATTGTACTTGCGAGACGTTCTACAATATAGTGGCTCGTTTAGCCTCATTATATTTATTCTATATTGTAGGATGACCATATTTTCATAAAATTAATTAAATCAGGATTATTTCAGTCTCATTCATACATCATTATGATCAAATAGAGTACGTAATTTGCTCGCTCGATTAGCTCGGTCGCCGAGCTTGTCATTAGCTGAACATAATAGGTTATGTTAAGTTACCTTTTGGGCTACCGCATTAGGATGCGGTGATATATATAAAATTAGCAGATTTTTGAAATTTTAATATTTATTATGTACTAAAAAACTGGCGCCCTCGTCAAATCCCCTTAACTATGAAGCCGACCCCTGTTTCATCTGATGCAGAAGCTGGGCAAAGATAGGAAGAGGAAGAATATTTGTTTTATACCTAAGCTAATCCGATAGTAAATACGAAAATACTATGTGCACTACTTCGACACGCGGCTCGAATTATGTACAAACGTTTTTTTATAGTATAGGAGGACGAACGGAGCAATCAGAGCCCTTCAACGACTACCGCCGCCCGTGAACATCTGCATAATTATGTCGACGTGTTGCCCTCTTTTCTCCTCCACCCCAATGGGCCATCGAATTCTGAAGTGAAAGGTGCAGGGCCGTAAGTGACAGTGCGGTAGACTAAACTTTTTTCTTTTTAAGACCTAAGTACTTAATAACTTTAATGATGCTATTACAGGGCCTTGAAGGTAATTTTCAAGTATACTGTATGTTCTTGAGCGTGCTTCTAACTTGGCAATGACACCATTTACAGTTTTAATGCTGGAAGGTGCCGCCCACTGTTAAAAACCTAATTGCAACGTTCGTTGCCTACTGCGGTTTCGCTTTTGGTCGTCCACCCACCGTTTGAATATAAAAGTAGGTAGATTATTACCTAATATAAATCATGGAGTGCGCGTTAAGGAATGATTTGGCAATAAAAAATACTAAAATAGAAGTGACCAGATTCTTGATTTAGTTTTGCGGAGCTTTATTAATGTTGCGGGGAAACTTGAAGTGATGCGTATAACACTTACATAAAAAAGAGCAATCCAACTCTTATATGAACTACAGCTGGACCTGTGTTCAGTCCCGCGGGGTCCAGAATCCGGCGCTTAAAAGGGCCGACTATTACTGCACTGCGGGTGCAATGTGCCGCTTTCGTTGAGATGTCTCCGGTCTATCCTGGAGACCAACAAAACTGTACCCTGCCAGAAACTAAGGACAGAACTAAAACTATTTTTCTTCCTTTGAATATCACAAACCTACTTTTTAAACTGTTACAGGATACTTTCGCAAACACGGTTAACGCAAGAATAGTGATGAAAGGCATTCCGTTCTCTCTGCCTACCCCATTACCCTTACGGGGCTGACGTGAAGTGTGTGTATAGAATAGTCTGTCTACTTTTTAATTAGGCCAATGGTAGCCCATTACTGACGAACTAACTACTACACTTTCTCGCCGCGACTCCTGTGTAGCGGGGATTGACAGCTGCCACTCATGACACTGACAAAATCATCGCAGCGAACCCCAGAAGCATGCTACGGCTGGGTACTGTCTTTGGACCCGCAAGAAATTTAATTAGAACGAGATAGAAGTTGTAGAGAGTTTTTCAATTACTATCTACAATCACTACTGAGGAGCCTGTAGACAGTGGCGTATCATTAAGGTACCTGTCTTAACAGGCACATAACAACAACACATACACTACTTCTCTAATGGGGTAGGCAGAGAGTTCGGAGTGCACATACCGCGATCCTTACATAGGTATGTACCTTCCTTCCATCCTCCACAATCATTACTCCTTGCATACAAACACTCGGATAACGACTATTTTAAAAATGGAACAGTATGAAGTGCAAATCTCTCTCTCCTCTAGCATACGCTCTCTATGTTATCAGTAGCCACGAGGATTCAATACAAAAACACTTGCTTAGTTATTTGTTTCTTAATACAATAGGGGCAAATGAGTAATCAAAGCCGTTTTACCGACCCTCATGAACATCCACATATTACTATTCCGATGCCTTGCCCTCCTACCGTCCCACAATGGGCCACCGGCTACTCTCAACCCGCACGAAACGCGGCACTGAAGGTGTTCACTTTACGGCGGCATTACGTCAGCGGGAGGTCACATCCCCGGTTGTGCTGCCCCAATTCCGCTGCAATGCAGCATGGCCTACCTCTTCATAAATTTGTGTGTAAGCGGCCATCGAGATTACACTTATCGCGATCAGATGAAGATCCTAACATTTATTGAAACAGATGCAGGTTTTACAGAATATCTTAGGCAATCGTTTCTATGCTCAGGAAGAGGTAGTGACATGCTGCATAGGAGTGCCATGCATGGTACATGACACTACATCCTCCTATGCGACGGAATTGGGCCGGCACGACGGGGAGGTAGTGACATTTTCAGTGTCACGTTTCGTGTGGTTTGTGAGTATCCGGTGGCCCAGTGCAGGGGGGAAGGAGGGCAACGCATTGGCATTGTAATTATATGGATGTTCATGGGCGTCGTTAGTAGTACAAAAGACTCCGATTCCTCGTTTGTCCCCCTATTGTTTATAAAATCAAATAACTGAGTAAGTATTTTTATATTGAATAATTTAGGCTACTGATAACGTTATGGCATTGTATTGTGTGTTATTAAACTTGAAAAATAGATGAACATAAATAGATGAACATAAATAGATGAACATAAATAGATGAACATAAATATATGGACATAAATAGATGAACATAAATAGATGAACATAAACAGATGAACATAAATAGATGAACATAAACAGATGAACATAAACAGATGAACATAAACAGATGAACATAAATTTTCCTTTAAAGAAATGTTGATCCTCCTTATCGGTGGCTATGAAATTGTCAATATCTCAACTTGTTACTAATAATATAACTCACCGTGGACAACTTAAAAACAATACACCTCTCATTATTTTGTTTAACAAGCTTGTACATACACTTTCATTTTACGTGCAGGAATTTTCTGTATAATTTTATACGGAAAATTCCTGCACGTAAAATTTCACAATTTTATCACCCACACAATGTTCGAACAAAACACAAATATTATATTCCATTTTGGTAACCACTCAAGGATGATAATTCGACAATTAAAGTCCTTATTGAAGAAGCTTTCCCTTTTCCTACTCACTATATTTGGTAGCTTGTAAAGAATGCTTTCCATATGCAAGTAAAATGAACACACCGTTAAAAAAAGGAATTTCCCTGTTTTATATCACTAAAAGTGTGTTATCGACTTACAATTCATTGAAGAAACTGTAATGTTTTATTAATACGCTGCTTTTGTGTTAAACTTATACGTACAGTACATCGGTGTTTGCGTTAAAGAGCTTAAGGACAAAGCGGTGGTATTTAATCGATGTACGATAGACGCAATGGTTTCATCGTCAGCCGTGTAAGGTGTGTTTCATGGTGACGGTTGGATGCCGCGCGTTCTGCAGATTAGAGGTTCGGCAGATGTCGACCCGAGGTGTTGTGGACGCCGACCGGCGCGCGAGCGCTGCCCGCGCTTATCACCTTATCAGTCCTTATCAGTTACTCATCGCGAAACCGATTGCGCCCCATTTGATTCACACGCCCGCGAATACTTGGCCCACCTATATACGAACATGATTGTATTAGTGCAGTTAAAATTGTTGTGTACATTTCTAATTTTCGGATATGTAAGCTGCGAAGGTGAGTGATTTTTTCCGATAACCATATGGTGATTAGAGGATTCAATTGTTTTCATGATATTTGTCATTATCAGACTTGTGTTAGACCACGCTGAAAAACCTTGCGATAATAAAAAGTCACATAGTTTAACGCTGACGATTTGGTACGCTCCTTAATATTTCTTAATTTGTTTTTTAATTTCTATACACTTTATAAAACAAATTCGCAAAAAGCTGTTTGTATGTACGAGATAGATTTTCTCAAAATCTACTGGTCGAATTTTGATGCGGTTTTAACCCAGTGTATAGTGCGATTGTCGAGAAAAGTTTTAGTGTATAGTTTGATTGTTATTCACGCGCGAATCCGGGCGGATCGCTAGTCAAAATTAAAATCGTTGCCTTTTTTAACATAATAGTGGCAAGAGCTGCACAGTAGAGCTGCTAGACAGTATGTGAGGTCCGACTGACGCTTCCGATGTAAAGATAGGAAGGTTCTCAGGTTGGAAAGCCGGCTAGGTTAGCAGCTCCGAGCTAATGTTACCGGCTAGCTGAGAAACGCCCAGTGTAGCAGATATATCTGCTATAGGTAACACTGGGCGTGCGTATTGGATATACACGTTGTTTAGCAGTGTGGGTGCTATTCATGCATATATAAACATAATTGAAGTGTGTGTCAGAGATTTCACAATGACTAGTTTTATTCAAGTGCACTGTGGTATTTTAACAATATAACCTAAGCAACAATTTATGTGCGTTGGGTTTTTTTTTTAATACTAAATTTGTACTGTGGAAGCGAAGTGAAGACAATACAGTTTTATCGGCTCGCTAAGAGTGCCCGTCGGGAATCCCAGTCGGGGGCGATGTGGACTAGGTTGTCGAAATGGAGACCGACTCCCCCTCTCCCGCCCATGAGGGAGAGGCATCCTGATGTGAGAATGTCTATGTTATAATAGCTTACTTAAATATTATGATCATGGCCTGATCATAATGAGAATAGTACCAGAGACCGCGAGGTCGCTCATCTCCCGACTAACGTCGAGGGCAGCAGGCGTAAGCGAAGGGCTCGTGGAGAGGATCACGACTGGGGGGCGGTATGTTTGTCTGTCATTATGTTTGTACCCTGTAGGGTAATAAAGTGGGAAGGATGGGAGGACTTTGTAGGGCAGGACATGTGCTAGATTTCTAAAATTCTCAATTCCATTATTCAGCGGGACAAATTCTGACATGAGAGTGAACTGAAATAATTGCATATAGAAAAAACGCCCGACCGCTTAAAGTATATCTCATATACCCGGAGTCACTTGCATTATCAATACAAGCCGTCCAGACTGTAGCAGGGAACATTAATACGTACACACATACATACATACATTCATACATCCATACATACGTACATACATACGTACATACATACATACATACATACATACACATACATACATACATACATACATACATACATACATACATGCATGCATGCATGCATACATACATACATACATACATAAATACATACATACATACATACATACATACATACATATATACATACATACATACATACATACATACACACATACATACACACATGCATACACACATACAAAGCCTCGAAAGACATTGTCCTCCTTCTGACGCAATCCAGTAAATTGACTAACAATATTTTCACCTGAATTCTATATAATTTGGTAAAATGAACATTTATTCATATTTAATCTAATGCACTACACGACACATACTGCGAAATGCTTTATGCATTGTGCTTTTGATGTGTTATGGATTTTTGTGGGCTAAGAGCGCTCACCACCAAAACCCGCTTGAGTTACAATGCAATTAAAACCACAGTAGCAATATTAATACTTAAACTTATTACCGACACTAATATAAAATTAAAATAATATAAATATTCACCTGCGATCCCATTAAGCTAATGTATAGATAACAAAGCAAGACTCTTATCGAACCATAAAGTATGTATGAGGGATATGCGGTGCCACGTTACCAAAATAAATCCAACTGCCGACTGTTTCCTATATTTTACTCCTAACAAAATATTCTTAATGGAAGTGACACGTTTATTTTGGTTCTTGCTGCATGAGTTCGTAAATTAGATTTAACACATGCGGTCTCAAAATAAGATTTTGTAACGTTGGTTCTCTCTTAACTGAAAGTCGTTGAATTTTCTGGTCATGATACCGCCGTAATGTGACACCTCCGGTTTCGTGCAGTTTGTTAGTAGCCGGTGGCCCATTAGTGGGGAGAAGAAAAGGAGGGCAACGTAAAAATGGCTCGGATTTCTCGATTGTCCCCTATACTATAAAAAAACCTCACGCATTTTTTTGGTTAGAAATTGACCTCTAGCTGTGAGGTCTAACTTAAATTATTTAAAGTTATTTGTTGAAGTATGTCTAAGATGCTGCAAGGTTGCTAGCTATGCCCTGCAAATTCAACCGCGAAACGTCTTATCTCAACTCCAGGGTCTTGAAAAGTCATTCAAAATTTTGTCATTCCAGATAGCTATCTACCTTTGTTTTACAAATTCTTTAAATGGTTTTTGCGTGAGGAGTAACAAAAATGGTCACCAACATTCGCTTTTACAAATCTCTTCAATATATTTTTTGGTATAAATTGCCCATCTGTAAACGCTAAGTTTAAAACAAATCAATTCAGCAGTTCTTGTGTGTAACAACATCTGCAAACTTCAGCATTTATATTTGTAGGATTATGATAAATGTCTGACTGAATGAAAATGGAATAAATCTAAATTTTACATCATAATCCTTAAACGATATAATTTGTTCAGTGTTAATGACGCTGAATGTTGATCTGTTGTCTGTACAATCTGATAATCATGCAGATGAGTCGCCCACGTCTCTCTTCTTGATCTGTTCTCCTGGTACTAGTCTGAGAGATTTCAGTAAGAGGTAGTGCCCGGCCGGCACGACCTGGGATCTCGCGGAAACGCGATGCCGCCTTGGAAGTAGCTATGTAATGGCGTTTCGTTCAGTTTGTGAGTAGACTATGGCCCACTGCGGAGTTGGGGCGGAGCAGGCACATTTGCATATGTTAGTGGACATCGATGAAATGGCTCCGATTTCTTGTTTGTTGGCCTGTACTACACAAAGAGAACCCCGATCGTGCCAGCCAGATTCAACAGTAATGCTGCAACGTTATGCCACGTTGTATTCACGTGTAACGCAACTAATAAAGCTCAACTATAATTTAACGTATACAGGATGTTATAAACCACGAAAACTGAGAGGAAAGGTACGGATTTAGAAATCAGTATTCGCCCAGAAAACGTTTCTATTTGGATATATAGATTAATGTAAACACGCCACACGAAAACATTCCGGCACGACTGCGTGCTAACTGTGTTTGCGCCTGCGGCCAAATTGATTAGTATGTTATTGATATTGTGAGGTAATTTTTATATAGAATAGGGGGACAAACGAGCAATTGGAGCCTTATTACGACTACCGACCCCCAGGAACACAGAATTACAGTGCCGATGCGTTGTTCCCCCCAATGGATCACCGTACTCTCACACTCACAAAGCGCACGAAACGCGACACTGAAGATGTCACTTTACGGCGGTATTATGTGAGTAAATAGTTTGTGAGTTAATTGTAGCACAAAATGACGGAAGCGAGAAACGTCTATTTATAAAATAATCGTAATAATCGTTGGTACTTTCACTTGGGGCCGACTAATATGTCTCTAGGTAAAGGGACTTCGATTTAAGGCCCCGTGATATGCTTTTGCGCTAAGGGCCAAAGGACTCCGATTTAAGATCCTGGCTTGGGCTCTAATTGGTGCTAGTTTAAAGTACTCGGTGGTTTACGTCATAAGTTTGTTCGTAGTTCGGCACTGGATATAGTTTAGTCTGCCTTTTTTTCTTTAGATTCGCGGAGAGATGTATTGGAGCACCGCCATTATTTCGATGGGACCGCAATCCGACACAATCGGAGAGAAATCATGCGCAGGAGAGACGGCTTAACGTGCTCTGAGGCACGGCGATGTTGCACCGCCAACTTCCTAACTGATAATACCGGTTTTTTTTTATTAAAAATTGTATAAAATAGTAATAACATTTTGTGTAATATCTGACCCGGGATGCGAACCAGAGACCTCTCGTCTAAGACTAAGACTGATCGTGCCTACCACTAGACCGCGAGGCAGTCTCTACCATGAGCGACTATCTGCCGACCGTACTCACCTATCGTATAAACAATACTAACCGGAGCTGCTAAAGATAGCTACTTAGTGCATAATTATAAATATGTTTTGCCATAAGTTAGCACTTATCTACATCCCAATCGTCATTGCCTTTCGTCTGACCCTTGGGAGATCCCATGGGAAATCGATGGCGGTGAATCTAAATTTTTTGTCGCATGCCGAGTCTCTGCCCTTTCAATAATATTCACGCCGCATTGCTGAGCAGATGACAATGAATCAATATCTACGTAAGTTCTTACTGTATTTGATTTGCTTTTTATTTCTTATGTGTTTATCATTTTGCCTGTGGTGCTGTGAAGCAGTTAATAAACGTATTCTGTTCTAGGTGTTGATAATTTCTGTACAATCATGTAGGAAGCTTGTTTGCTGAACAAACACGGTATCTTATGCCTCTTAGTAGATATCTACACGCTGCGGATTGCACAACCAGTTGATCTAATTTAGACAAGGAGGGCGCCGGTTCATTCTCTGATAGTCTTTAGTTTTGAATTGCATATACAAAAACAGGTCACATTAGACATTTATAACGTGTACAGTTAGAGACAAGCTCCGATTATGAATTACGACGATTGAGGGTGACCATTGTAACAATGACAATATTGATGGTGTAAAATATTTTTCAATATACTTAACCTTGCAAATACAAGTATAATGTTAAAGATGTTTAAAACATTACTTCGCATTGAAAAGTATGATGACTGCAGTATTTGTTTGAACGGTATTTCTTATTCAGAGATAATATGTAACTACATAACTAGTACAACTACACAACTAGCCAACTGGCCAAATGACATAAAAGAGAACCCTTAAATTTCGTCATGTCCGTCTGTCCATCCATATGTTACAGACGTTTTACTTGGATATCATGTTTGTATTTTTGAAATTTGAAATATGTATTAATTATATCAACCGCTCCATGATGATATTGTATGATTTTGAAAGAAAAAATAAGGATGCGCTCATTACGTGTAACAAAAAGTGTAATTTTTTTGTCATCATAGAATGTAATCAAAACTTGATACGAAAATTGGTTTGAAAAATTCGGCTTGCTATTTTAAGATATATGATATTTTTTTAATGGCTATGGAACTGATGACTCGCCGGTTTTTCCGTTATAATTTTCGCGATACTAAATTTACAAAAAAAAAAAACATGCCAATCCCGGACAATGTAATGCGTGCTCAGAATAATCTGAGAAACATTTTAACAACAGTTGCCTGACCTGGGAATCGAACCGGGGACCCCAAGCGGCTAGAGGTCTTACCAGGCGACACCCGCACCGTTACACCACAGAGGCGATCTAAATACGTATGCTACAAACAATATCTCAACATCAGTAGCTGGTCTATGTCTGCTTTTTCCTCTTCTATGTCTTCTTTGTATGCAAAGTTTAGTAACACACTTAAATTTGTCACCGTTACATACCGTGTGATATTTATGTTATTAAGGTACTTAAAAGCCATCACAGTTGTGGTTAAGCCGATGTTTTACTGGCAATACTCAACGTAAGCGCGGCTTAGCTGGGTCATGTGTATAATGATTTCAATTTAAAAATCAACATAATCTAATTGGTTGTAGAATTAAGAAGTTATGTTACTTCGTTACATAATTTATGTGCACATTAATTGAGTTCCCAACAAGTATTGCTATTGTCAATTCCACCTCGCGTCCACCGGACAAGTTCTTTAGCAGTGGTCTATAGTGCTTACTATAATATTTTTATTTTTCAAAATATTTTTGTACATCATTTTGTAGCAGTATATAAAGTACACCTTCCAAGCTTCATACATAACACATACTGTCATCTCAGAGATAAACGTTAGTGACATACGGACAGCCGGACATGACGAAAATATTTTCCCGTCGTTGGCTGTAGATTATTGTAAACATTGTAAAAAGATATGGAAAGAAATTTAAAAATTTCGTTTTCCGTTGAAATATTTACATAGAATTATGCGAGTCCCAGAAAATCAAAATAACTCGTTCTCGCTTACCAATGTTCGATTTTTTTTCCTTTATCTGTATCGTATTTTCTGACTGTACATATCACCGGGTAGTACCCTCTAGACAGACGACCAGCTAGACGGACAATAAATTGATAAGGGTTTCGTTTTTCTCTTGAGTTACTCTAAAGGGAAGCCAGGTGTAGGCACGCAAGTGTTTCAAGTACACGTAGCGGGGCATGTACAGAGCGCAGTGTAAACACAGCTCACACCGCTCGCCACTTCACGTGCAAATAAGTGATCAACGGCCGCCAGGCGCAAGTTGTGTGTGACAGGTTTACTTATTTGGGTCACGGGTGTTCCGCGTACGTCACCGCGCCTATTGTCATATATCGTAATCATTTTATATGCATAAATCTGTGTTACAAATGGTTGTGATATGTTTATGATTGGTGAGTTTTTTTAATAAGGAAACCATCATGGAATGTCCCCTTCCCTGTTCCCAAAGTAAGCCGTAAATCGTTTAATATAAATTAGCGCGTTTGCAGAGTACGATGCTGCAGTTTAGGAAGAGATAGTGCCATGCTGCATGACATTATATCCTCCTGTGCAACGGCATTGGGCCGGCACGACCGGGGAAGTGCCTCTCCCTCGCTTGATACAGGCGTAAAGTGACAGCGTCGCTGTCGCGAAATGAAAAATCATGCGAATGCCTATGGGTGTCGGTAGTCATCAAAAGGCTCCAATTTCTCGTTTGCCCCCGTATGCTGTAAAAAAAGTATTTTTCTACCTTGAAACGGGGTCCCGACCTACCCGCTACACTGAGATATCGGCAGGTCCCACGTTACTCTCCTCTAGACCTGGTGTACTCTCGCACCTTCTGTTAATTTTTTTAAAATTATTATGGTAGATACAGTTATTATAGATAATATCTATATTTTTATATGAGTCAATGAGTTATTGTACGTCCTTCCAACATTGACTTACAAAATAAACAAATTACAGTTTTTCTGTTATTAAGTGATTTAATGTTAGTGGAAATATACGATATTAAAGAACTCTCTCCACTGCGGTATGCCTCGGAGCCTTCACAAGATGGATGTATAAATTTTTAGAATGAAAATACCAACGAATAGCGCGAATTGAAACATTCCTCGGTCTCTGATGATGAGCAAACACGCTTTCTCAATTACATTACTAAGGGCTAGAAAGGTTATAAAGAATGTTTTTGCGAGATAATGATCTAAGCATCGATTAAAAACATTCCCGCCTATTTGCCAAGCCTCCATTGTTAGTATTCAAGACGCATATCAATTTATAAAGATTATAGATAAAAGATGAAATAAAAATGAAAGTAGGGACGGTCTCAAACAATAAAGGTACTACTTTCTAATGAATCGAACCCACCCGCTGACACTCGATTGTTTGACCGAACTCCTAATAATATTATTGAGAGCTCGTTAAGTTATGGGGATATTAAGTTGTGTTTTCAGGTCAATTACGTTGTGACCTCTGTGAGTTGGACACGCTTTTATTGTGGTACAAATTAAATATCGTATTTGTGGCACATTTGATATTGTACAAATTAAACACTCGAGATTGTTTTTTGTTTCGATTGCAGCATCATGTTGGATTGTAAATAACAAAACGACATTGTTTATTAATATTAACCAGTTACTACCATATGGATATTACATAATACTAATTAGTGCTATTTTTTCTGTTAGCCCCCCGTACTCCTTTGATGAAATTAAAATAAAATGCGCAACTGGTATCGTTTTTAATTATTAATATTGGATATTCGATTTTCATGCTTATCTCGAACCATTATTGCGAGTTACAACGATGGACTTTTTACATTAGAGTATATATAAGATGTTTTGGAATAGGGTAGTGCCATGCTGCATAGGAGGATGTAGTGCCATGCATGGCGCATGACACTACATCCTTCCATGCAACGGAATTGTGCCGGCACGACCGGTGAAGTACCTCTCGCTCACCCGATAACGGCGTAAAGTGATAGCGTCTATGAGTAGCGGGTGGCCCAATGCGGAGGAGATAGGAGGGCAACGCGTCTGCGTAACAATCATGCGAATGTCGATGGTCGTCGGTAGTCGTCAGAAGACTCCGATTGCATGTACGCCCTCTTATGCTATAAAAAAATTGACGTTCAACACAATTTTAGATTTCACCTTCTGTAAATGAAGCAAGAGGAGAGCGTTACTTTAATAGGCCCTATATATAGTTTTGGCTTACTTTCATGCTCAACGCGTCATAGAGAATTTCATGTGGCAATATAATTATTTATTTGTGTTGTTTTGTTGGACGTGACACTGGACGTGTCGCGGGGCGTGTCAACATCATCTGCATGATGTTCTGATCTTCCTTTATATAAACAAGTCTTTCTCATCTCGGCGTGTTCTCGGTCACATCCGTAGCTGTGACGCATTTTGCAGCGCGGTGTCCGCTATCCCGCTTTAGTATTTTTGGGTGTACACATTCAGTTGGCCTCGGCGGATGCGGCAGGGCCCGACATTTGCTCCTCACGTAGCCGCTCGACTACCGACTGAACCTCTAACGAAGTATCTTTCGTTTATTGTTGCAGTGCATCAGCAACTGCTGGAGAAGTTGGTATGTCTCGAGCATCAGGAGTGCGGGCCGTGCCTGGCCGCAGCCGGCCACTGCCGCTGGTGTGCCGACCCCTACTTCAGCTCCGCCGTGCCCAGGTGTAACGACGATGAGAGGTACTTTGGAACAGTTCATTGCATATATAGAGCTAGTAAGCTCAATCCACGTAACATATATTCCAATGGATTATCATATTTTTGGCATAAACAGCCTATATGCCATTTTAGATTGTATTTTTTTCATTTAATAGAAAATATCGACCCGCTGGCTCAGCTGGCGACGTGGCGGTTAATACGCCTTTTACGCCAGCGGTCGCGGATTCGAATTCTGCCTGGGTCATGGATGTCTATATATGTAGTGTACGTATTTCTATAAAAAAATAATTAAATATATTAAATTTATAATAATATCACAATTAAGTATATTTCCCTTGTCTAGTACTTGTAAAGCAAATCCTTGGACTTAGCACAGGACTTGGCTAATATGGTGGGATAAGTCTACAAATCTTATTATTATTATATTCATTAATTAGAACTCAGAGACTGTCAAGTACAATTTGGTATCAATATCGGGGCCATCTTCTATGACCTAGATATTTGTAAAGAGAATTAGGGCTTAAAAAATTAATGTTCGTTAATTAATTTAAGTAAATGTCAACATGAAAACATATTCATTAATAAACAATACATTATTTTAGAAAAATGTGAATTTTAAAAAATAAAACCAACTGCATAAGCCAGCCTTTGAAGATAAACATAATACCTGTGTATAATTTTCTAACAACACGATTTTCGCATACCTATTCATTGCCCTTTATATTCTTAAGCTGTATGATCATAGCTACGACATTTCACTAAGGGAATAATATTTTGACATGTTTTTGAAACCTATTTCGTTGATGTTTTGTTCGGTGAATGGACCATTATAAAAAACATATTGTTCGTTTCTCGCACTACATATGTTTAAAAACCTTACTGAATTCTATCTGCTAAAACGTTTTCGTGGTGAATGTACTGTACACTGTACGGTTTCCTGTAGTGATAGACAATCTGTTCGTGTGACCATAAACATGCACCGTACACGTGGCAGCGTCGTGATGAAGCCACAAGCCGGTTCCGAGCCCTTTGCCCTCCGGTAAAAGTATAGCAAAACGTGGAATGGGAACTATTTGTTACTGCAGGGCCGGATTAGGCTAGCGCGGGACCCCTGACAAATTCTATTCCAGGGCCCTTGATTTAATATTATTTTGAGTATTCATGTCACATATTTATTTTCATAGCACAAGATGATAAGCGTGCCTTTGGTGACTATCAAGGCTCGTTAACATAATTAATATCACGTTTAATGGTTGTACAGATGCGTTGTCCTCCTTCACCCCCCCTCAAATGGGACACCGGATACACACAAACCGCAAAATACGACAACACAACCATCACATTAAAGCAAGTGTCATGTAAGCGGGAGATCCTCCCCGGTCGTGCCGGCTCAATTGGTCTCCAATGTTAATACCTACCTACTACTACCTAATTTATAGAATAGGAGGGCAAACGAGAAAACGAGAAACCTTTTTACGACTACCGACGCCCATGCCTCCTTTCCCCCCGCCCAATGGGCCACCGGCTACATGCAAACCACACGAAACGCGACACTGAACATGTTACTTTACGGCGGTATTATATGAGCGAGAGGTACCTCCCCGGTCGTGCCGGCCCAACTCCGTTGCATAGGAGGATGTAGTTCCTGAAAACAATTTCCATAGGTCCTATGGTGTATGTGAACTTTGTTTCGCAAGGGGCCACTTTAAGTGGGGTGCCCGTAGCAATTGCTAACTTTGCTACGTGTTTCGTCCGGCCCTGTGCGTGTGAATCTACGGCCGTAAGTCGTAACAAGTTGTTCCCACATTCGCCGAGATGAAGACACGATGCACGGTGACATGACGCTTTATAAGATAAGCCTATTAATGTCGCACAGATTATTTTGATTTATGAAAAGGTTTTAAAATATTACTGTACTCTTTTAGGATATACTATGTGTAGGTTTTAAGACGCTGCCTTATGCTCTTGTAGGTGGTGTCATCGGGGCGACGTGACCGGGGTTACGTCTCGTTGACACTATATGGACTTAAAATTACGACTTCGCTATCGCATTTCGTGTGTACACTATTGGAGGGTGAAGAGGGAACGGGGGGTAAAACATTGCGTAACATGTATTGTCCTGTCTGCACTATTGCAAGTCTATGATATTAATATTAATAGAGAATAGTTAACAGTATTCAATAATTAATTAAAATAAACAGTATTGTCGTATTTCTAAAGCTCTTCTTACTTTAGTGGTGAGATGTTTATTAGCCTGTTGCCATATTTGAAAACTTTAGCCTTTTATAACACGATGTTGAAATCTAAGACGTTTGATCGATGGCCGAATGAAACCGCGGCCTAAACGCTCATTGGTTCAGTGGTTCAAAGGTTACCAGTGGATCAAAGCAACAGCTCGGTTTTAAAAGGCGATGGGCTGTCTCGTTGTAACAGCTTATAACTATTATTATATTTTTTGACAGTGTGTAATTACTTTACACATTGGAAAAAACAAGCGAGCCTCACAGTGTTCGTATATGTGTACGCGACGTTGAGATGAACCAAGCAGATGTAAAGGTAACCTTAAGTTATAATGAGAATCCACGCGTGAATATCTTTTAATTATTATAATGTTCATAGTAAAATCAAATACCGTGCAATTCCCCCGTTTTCTATAACATAACGAACTAGCCAAGAGGAAACATGCTGCTCGTTAAAAATATTTGAAATATCATGAGACTCGAAATGAAACCGCCATTCTTAAATTGGCTATGTAGGCCCAGTATAAGGATCATCATTACACGTTTAGGCTGTGGTTATAGGAATAGGTACCTGCGGCTTGTCCATCACAAACATTATATAACGAGTTTGCACGTCATTGATTATGTGTGAAAACTTCACGACCAGCTAATTAATGAGGCGACTAGAGATAAACTCTCACTGACTACGCTTTAATTTAATGCATTACAAAAAATACTACTCATATAAAACTCTAGTCCAAAGAGTGACTGATTTTCTGTCAGACTGACTAATTTGAAATTTAGTACTTACAGAGGATATTGATTAGTCATTACAATAAAACTACTTTTACGGATTTTATCGCGATTTATTTATTTATGTAGCCCGACGTTTCAGAAGCTTTACAGCAACCATGGCCACGGGTGGACTGAAACGACAGATGTCCTGTTGTACCAAGTTTTTAAAAGTACCCGAAGAATTATAATTTATTTGTTCCGATTAAGGCAAACAGTACTTATTTTATCGTGCTGTCTTGAGGTGTTGTGTTTTCTTTTTGATTTCATTTGTTAAAGAACATAGAGCCGATATGAAACACCGACGTGTTAAAAAATCTGCGGTCAGTGAGCATGCCGAAGTTGACATTACATTAGATTTGATAAAGCGCGCAAATCCTCACTAGAGAACTAGAACTGTTGAGGCTTTTGAAATTAAAAAACATCCAAATTTCAATAGAGAAGATGGCTGGTTCTTATAATTAATAATAATAATAAATTATAATAAAATTTAAGTAATGTTACGGTTTTTTATGGTTTCAAAACTAGCCCGATGTTTCAGATGTCTTATAGACAATCCGAGAGTTCAGACAAGAGGAACCGTAAGTAGTAGTAGTTTACTTTGAACGATTTGAATATGAACAAAACATGTCTTGTCCACAGCCTGGTAGCAAGTGGCTGCAGTCAGGAGATGATCCAGAGGCCCGAGAAGCCGGTGTGGGAGGTCGCAGAGAACGTGTCCCTGCAAGACGTCCAGGTGGACAGGCTGGTGGCAGTTCAAATACAGCCACAGAGAATAAAGCTGTCTCTAAAACCGCGTAAGTACTTGGGGAACATTACATATAGCGGTTAACATTTTTTATAGCATAGGGGGACAAACGAGAAATCGGAGCCTTTCATTTATCATGAACATTAGTAATCATATATTGAGGTGAGAGGATGCCTTTTTGAAAGATGTATTGGGCAGGCACGAACGGGGAGGCACCTCTCACCACATAATACCGCCATAAAATGACACCTTCGGTGTCGAGTTTCGTGAGGATTGTGAGTAGCCCTCGGCCTATTGGAGGCATAGTGGGTGTTTATGGGCGTGGTGGTCGTAAAAATGGTGTCGATTGCTCGTTTGCGTCTATTTTTTATAGAATACGGGGCTTCAAAGTGGTAGCTGTGCTGTATAGTTTCATACTGTATTTGAGTAGTTGGTGGCCCATTGGGGAGGATGAGGTAATAGAGAGCTTGGCATATCCATATACGAATACTAATGTACGTGGATGCTCACTAAACGTTTGTATTTCTATGCTTTATTATAAAAACTTTTGATTTGGTATAAAATTTTAATAAAATGTGAAAAATAAAAACAATTAACAATTAATTTAATGAATTTACACAGATTTTACAATTAATAGAGCAAACCGACATCAATTTTACGACGCAAGAGAGACAAACCGCACAGAGAGAGAGTGAGAGAGAATAAGAGACTGGAAGATTTTCTTTCGGAGGGATCTACTACCGGTAGGCGGCGCTGTTGCTCCCGCCTCTACAGTTCCTCAGACTGGCGAGGACTTTTGTGTGATCTGGTTTAGGGAGAGACTGGAGCACGCGTGTTCCGCATTTATACACAAGGAAATGGGGTTCACATGACAGCTGAAGAGAACCGGTGTTTACATGACATATCTCTGAAATTCAAGTTAACCCCTAATAGTATAGACATACATTAACATCGTCACGCCAGTTCCCTGAAGGGTAGGCCGAGTGAACGGAGCGCCACATGTCACTATCCCTACATACCTGCCCCCTCCACTTTCATAACTCCTACAAAGTAATTAATAATAGTGACAATACTATAGTAAGATCCGTTTTATATGTATAGGTGAGACGAGGAAGATAAAATTCTCGTACAGACCGGCAAGGAACTACCCCCTGGACCTGTACTACCTGATGGACCTGACGTGGTCCATGAAAGACGACAAGGAGACGCTTGTTTCCCTGCGCGATGATCTGCCATCAATGTTGAAAAACCTTACTGATAACTTTAGGTGAGGTTGCGTTTTTTTTATTTTTCTTTATGCCACAGGAGAACCAACGAGCAGCGGCGCTTTTGGGTGACTACCGACGCCCATCAACCTCCGCACTGTTAATGGACATAGTGACGTTTACTTCACGCCGTCCACCATAATGGGGCACCGGCTACTCTAAAAACAATTCGCGATAGCAAAATCATCACACACCTCTGTAGCGCCGACACATTTCCACTGGAATGCAACAATGACACTTCATCATAATACTAAACACATATCATATCATTACAGCTTATCTCTACTAGCGATCCATAACTCCGCCCAAGAATAACACGGACCTTAAAAAAATATACTTCACTCGGGAATCGCGCCATCCGTGGTATAAAAATCCGCCTAGTTAAATCGATCACACAGAGATATACCGTTATTTTGGACTTTGTTTTATTATAAGTATAGGTGTACGCAAAGCAGGGCGCTAAGCCAAGGTCTTATCGCCATAGAAGGTAACGATTTTTACCACACAACCTGGGACGATGGAGATATTAAAAATTAACATCCTTTAGCAAATTTAACCAGAAAATATGTGAACTAAAAAAAAACGAGAAGTATTCCATCTACATACAAATTAAAAACTATATATTTTAAACAAGTTTCACTTTAAACATTTTGATTTTAGGTTAGGCTTCGGTAGCTTCGCTGAGAAACCTGTAATGCCGTTCATCAGCACAGACTGGCGGCGGCTGGCGAACCCCTGCACGGTCGAGGAGGAGGCTTGCGAGTCCACCTACAGTTACAAACATCATCTATCCTTAACTAACCAGGTGGGGTTTTTGTTTGGAATGTCAGAGAGTGGCAGTAAGGAAAATTACCACTTACTTAGGCACATAAATCTCTCTCTCACTCAGGAGCTTCCGTGAATTACGTCGCTAGATTATTCCCTCCCTCCACCACAGTGTCACAACTTAAAACCGTGATATACAGGTATGTAAATCAAGACCAATAATGTGATATCACAATATCGAAATTTGCCCCCAGCTCCCCCTTGAACTGTGACGTAATTTAAATTATTTTGGCTCCTAACCCGTTGTGATGACACACTTTGTTGTAGCTGGGTCAGCCAGTGCCAAGGACAATAGTTATGCACAGAATTCTGATTGCTGATGTTAATGGACGTTGGTTTGCTTGTTTTTTTATAATATAGGGGTACAAACGAACAATCGGAGCCTCTCACCGACCACCGACGCCCATGAACAGCAGCATAACTATGCCGATGCGTTGCCGTCCTTTTCACCTTCTCATAAATCTGTCTCGTTCGCTATAAGTGTAAACAGTATAATCATTACAGGTGAACAACTTCATAGAGAGTGTGAACAGCAGCTCGGTGACGGCTAATCTGGACAATGCCGAGGCGCAGCTTGACGCCCTGGTGCAGGCGATAACCTGCGACCAGCAGGTCGGCTGGTCACCGCACAGCAGGAAGATCATCATATTGCTATCAGATGGACTGCTGCACACAGCTGGAGATGGAAAACTAGGTAATGACATTTACACGACCCATAATGGAAAACATAAAAGGTGGACGGCCACGTGCTCAAGCTAGCTAATATATTTTTATAGGTTAGGGTTGAAAACGAGAGATGGGTGCTTTGTGACGGCTACCAAGGAGCACAGCTATCTGGTTTCATCCCTTGCGCAAGTAATAGTGCAGTAAAAGGTAGATGGCATACTTCTGGTTGTGTGTATGTTTCCTAATGACCGCGACATTTTTAACATCACAGCACATAGCTCAGCCACCAATCAAATCAACGCTTTGATACGTAGGTGGATTGCCCATTGGAAGAGAGGTATGAAAGGTGAGTAAAACAACACATTTGCATAACTATTATGCTGATGTTTATTTGCCAACGCCCGTTGGTAGTTATGAAAGGGCTCCGAATGCTCATTTGACCTCATATAAGATAAAAAATGTTTATATTTAAAAAACTATAGTAATATTTGATAGTGATGATTAGAATTTAAAGCGTGTCTGTTGATGTCTATGAAAGGAATGGCTGCAAATATTGTCACGAATCATGATCATGTCGTTGTAATGATTATGACGCGGACGCTGATAGTGATAATGATAATGATAATGGTTAAGTCATTAAGCAATGTCGTCGGATGTCACAACTCACTTTATTCCATATCATTACAAATTGTTAATACCCGCTGTTATTATGTTTTCCATTTAAATTTATTATAAATTCTTTCTCAATCCTATTTACATATGCCAGATCTGAGTTTATGTTAGTATTGTGTTCTATGTCGCCGAACTATAATATATTACCACCTAATTTTGACCTTAAAAAGGCCATTATTATTTTAAACATTATATTAAACATTTAATAACATGGCGGAGATGTAAGAATGACCATAAGCTATAAATTCTCATTGCAATTATAAATTATTATACTGACAGAGTTTACTCTTATTAACAAAGTATTTGTATAGGTCGTAGTCGGATTGACTAAATCGCCGTATTCCATTACGGCTAGCCATTTTTAAAAACAGGGCCGTTTTGCTATGTGGCGGGCCAACCAATAGCCGGTGATTTCTGCAATACGACTACGACATACAATATATATATGACTAATATTCCAAATATAACGAGCGAGTAGTCAATATTAACATATCACATATTTGTATACATCTCCGTGGCGCGCTGCGGCTGGGCTTCACCTGGCTGCCCTCTCTTTTCTCGGCTTGTGTAAGTCTTTGCAGACCTGTACTGTCTCCGCTTTGATTAGGGGGGCATTGGAACTGCTTCCTACACCTACTACTTACTTCTGATTAAATTCCCTGCTGGTCGTAATAAAGTTTTAGTGTTACCTTCGACCTCCCCGCGATCATATCAAAGGATTCATAGTTGATGCCACTGTCTATTATTATTATTATTATTACTACATTATTACATTAACTATTAGCAGCCAAGGACTAGTAGTAAACAGATATGTATCATCTTCATGGTTGTGTGTGTCATATTTCGTACCTAAAGAATGAACATGACCATAAAGAAAAGTGATTATTTATTTACACTTCAATTGTATAAGTATATTGCCAAGATATGAAAGAAATTAAATGTTCACAGGAGGAGCGTCACTGAAGAACGACGAGGCCTGTCACCTGGATGAGAACGGCTACTACTCGGAGGCGAGCACTTACGACTATCCGTCTGTCGCGCAAGTGTACAGGCTGCTGGATAAGTACAAAGTAAGTTTTTTGTACAATAGGTAGAAACAAGCAATCGGAGCCTTTTTACGACTACCGATGCCCATGAACATCCACAAGTAATAAAATAATTATTATGCCGATGCATTGCCGCCATTTCCTCTTTCCCTTCTCCAACAGGCCATCAGGTACTCACAAACAAAAAAAAAAGAATAAAAAAAAACACGACACTATGTCACTTTACGGCGGTATTATGTGAGCCAGATGTACCTCCCCGGTCGTGCCGGCCCAATTCCGTTGCAGAGAAGGATGTAGTGTCATGCACTATGCATGGCACTAAGTGCTCCTATGCTGCATGGCACTACCTCTTCCTAAAAGGTAGGTCCTTCCTTTCTTCTCTTTTCTTTCTACTTTTAATTACAGAAGCTTAAACAGGGAAGCGTAAACACAGAAGTAGAAATATTCAGGTCACAATAGATTATGCATGTTGTCGGGGACGTTTATGTCGTAGTAGTCAGCAGTAGGCCACTACGTCACTTGCAAGAGTTTCGCTACGTCAGTTTTAAGTGACGAAAACCGGTCTCCAGCTAGGTGTCCGCCAGTCAATGGGGTGTGGTATCACTGATAGATCCAAGGCACTCGCAGCTCAGATGCACAAAGCACGCCTTACACTGGGTGGTGCATATAACTTTCTTCAGATTTTCCTTACGAAACAAAATGTAAGTGTTGACGTTTCATTTATTGTTCATATATTGTTCTTGTCAACGAAAACTTTCACAAATTTGTACAAAATGTGGATGTATTCCACCACATGTAGCTGCATGTCTTCTTCCTTGCCTGTAGAGAAATGATGACACATCTCACACTTGTACACCACGGTTTTGAATTAGTAATAAATTTATAAAAGAGGTAGTGCGATGCTGCACCAGACGGAGAGGGCCAGCACGACCGCGAAGGACAGATATAGATTCACATTTCGTGAGATTCGCGAGTTAGCGGCAGTGGAAGGGAGGAGGGGAGAAGGTGGGAAAGGCTACGATTGCTCGTTAGCCCTCTTATACGTCTTCTTCGACCAAGCCCAATCCGTTTTATATATCAGACCCATCTCCATCCTAGATTAGGTCGGATCTAAAAAAAAAAAGGTTGTTATCCCCGAAGAGGTAGGTGATCTGAATACTTGAACCGGGGTTTCCTTCCAATGTTTTCGTTCACCGTAAGAGCATTCAGTATACTAAGTTAAAAACTCACTGGGATCCAACCTGGACTACACGAGTGGAAGCCCGAAGCGTTAAACACCAGACCACAGAGGCTAGGATATTAAACTATAAAAGTTATGATCTTGTCGTTTCAGGTGAATGTAATTTTCGCGGTAACGGAGAGTGTAAAAGGCCATTACGATAGCCTACACCAACTCCTTAGCGATTTCACATATGTGGCCAAGCTGGAGAGCGACAGCTCCAACATACTGAAGCTGGTGAAGATGGGATACGAGGACTTTGTGAGTGTGGTCAACTTCGAGGACGATCTGGCTTCGGAGGCGATCAAGATCAAGTATTTCACCGACTGCGGCGTCAAAGGTGGTTCGATGACTGAGGCGAACCGCTGTACCGGTGTCGAGTTCGGCATGACGTTGAATTTTGAAGCCCACATTAGTTTGGAATCTTGTCCAGAGTATAAAAAGGTAAAGTTGTAATGAATCATATTTTTTTACAGTACAGATGATCAAACGAAAAATCGGGGTCTTTTCATGACTATCGACGTCCATAGACAATCGTATTCTTGTCATGTAGATGCGTTGCCCTCTTTTCTACTTCCCATCTAATAGGCCACCGGCTACTAACAAACCGAAAGTAACGCGAGAGCATAGCCCAATTCAGCATACAAAGCAGCAAGACACTACCTGTTATTATCGTTTGTATGGTTGTTTATCACCAACATTTAAGAAACTAATAGAACATAAAGTCTATGGTGTCATGTCCACGAAGTAACGTAAGCGTCGTACCTAAGCGAGTTAAATCGTGTCTATCCGTCCGTTTGTGTCCGTAATATGCAGCTGAGAACCGAAAATGTGATATTTCTCGCGGGGGCCGGAGCTAGTATTGGTATAAATTCTGATCACACGGAGCACGGATGTCGGCGCATCAGAGCGACGTGCGCGCAATTACAAATCTATTCACTACGAGAGCTAATTACGGATTGTTACACCGAAACGGTGCATAGAGCTTTAACTAGCGGTCTACTGTATTATAATATTACTAGCAATGCCCCGCGGTTAAAACCCGCGTTTTTCGGTCACTATCCTTAGAAGGGGAATTCCCATAAATGCTGTTACACGTCCTTCATTTTTAATCAAAAACAAGAGAAAGTTTCATGCTTCTAACTACAAAAATGAGATACTTCCAGGATAACCTGTTTACGAAATGTCATCCCTTGTTACACCTCTTAAGAAAATATCCAGAAACCCACGAATGTTCTTCTATTTATTTTTAATCAGTGGCCCAAAATAAAGCTTCATGTTCCTAGCTTAAAAAATACTGATTTCCATACTTTTTACCCTTATCCCACTACATTAGGTGTAGAAGTTCCAAAATTCCTTTCTTGGTGGGTAAATACTCAATAAAACATAGGGTACGCACAAAAATTTGTGGCCTAAATTTTAATATTTTACGCTCGGCGATGGTGAATCAGTCAGTCANNACATGTAACTTTTGGGGTAATGTTTTGTAATATTTCTCGATCATGCAAAACTTACTGAACGACTTTTGAAATCAGATTACATACAGTATAACAAAAAGTACTCTTATCCACAAAAAACGAGTATGGTCTTGAGCTATGATGTTGGTATGAGCTATGGTCGTGTTTCACGCCGTTTAAAAGTTTCGATGGCTCATTGGATATCGCCCCATATGTCAACCCAGCTGATTGTTTTCCCTACTGTGTGTGACTATAAAACGCTCTGGTTAAAAAGTAAAAACACTTTCACATTTATAACATTAATATATATTCTGTAGAGAAACGTGTGTTTGTAAGTATTTAAATGATATATCTTGTGTTTTTATAAATCAATGTATTGATTTATAAAAACACAAGATACACGATTTCATATAGAACTGTCATTCTAAAACGTCGTTAATTGTACATAAACAAGTTTTTTACAAAGTCAACCTAACGCGTATGATTTAAAGTTATTTTTACGAAGCAGATTATATTTGAAGGAAGTGCACAGTGTAACATACTTTTTTAGTCGCGACACACGATCACCATATCGGAGAGCCAACTGGGTCAAGACTCGCTGACGCTGGAGGTGCAGGTGCAGTGCGGGTGCCGTTGCTCGGGTGACACCCGCAAGGACATGTCGCTCACGTGTCCTCCCAATTCGCATCTGCAGTGCGGTGTGTGTCAGTGTAACAAGGGATGGTAAGTTCCTATATAAAATTTTGTAAGACACTGTAAAAATCTACAGGGCGTATTTAGTACGCGGTTCTGATTCCGAATATTTCAAAAAATAGGTAATAGGTGCGCAGACATATCACAAAAGAGCATATATCCTCATTCTAGTATGAAAATGGATGGAGTCTTTCCTCTAGTCTTCATATAAACTTTCGCATTTATAACATTAGTAATACTAAAATACATACATGAATGTAAAGCCACTCTTCGTTCCCTTTTTACCTCCCCGCCCTCAACCCGTCAGCACTTCGGGACCGAGGTCACGTCATCGACCTCAGGTCTACAGATATTGTAACCGGATTCTAGAAATATCTGTTTACAGGTCGGGTCCGTTATGCGACTGCTCTATAGAAGACGAGAGTGCGTCGGCGGCACTGCTGGCTCAGTGCCGCATGCCCAACACGACGCACGTGCACGCGTGCTCCGGCGCGGGCGAGTGCATGTGCGGCGTGTGCGACTGCGACGCGGGATACAGCGGGCGGTACTGCCAGTGCAAGTACTGCGAACTCAGCCTGTATGCATTCAACCTAATTTTCACGTGTAAACGTCTTGTAAATCGATAGCGCTAGCTGTATGCACGAAGACGATATTAAAATAACGTTCCTAGTAACTTCCGAATGTGCGGAGCCTACGAGATATAGATCGTAACAAGTCGTCTCTTCCACTCCATCGGATGATGTGTTCACACTGCAAATAGAGAACTGTAATCAGGTTTTATATAACAAAGTTTCCTTATGGTAAACCCCCAAACGAGCAATCGAAGCCATTTACATCCGCATATGCAGATGGATGGCCTCCAATGGGTCATAATTTACAAGGTGGGTAATGCTCTAGTTGTATGTCCTTTTATCTTTTTCCGCTCATCAAATGTCGGCTCTTTTAACAAGAAGGGTTTAATGAAAAGTTTTTTGGCTTCGACCAAGATTCAGGGGGACCTTACTGAGCACTACCGGGACAAGGTCTAATTATAGTGAGAATGGTCGACAGAAATTTATTTCAATCATTGTAGGGAGAACAATCAGGAGTGCGGCGGAGTTGGTCGCGGGGTGTGCGCTTGTGGGAGTTGCGTGTGCGTGAACGGGTGGAGTGGGCCTTCGTGCGACTGCACTGACAGAACTGACACCTGTATGGCTCCCGGCTCTGAAGATATCTGCTCGGGCCATGGCGACTGTGTGTGCGGTGAGTAGAACGCACTGCACAGTAGGGAGAACAATCAAGAGTGTAGCCTAGTTGGGCGTGACATACGCGCCTATGGGTGTTGCGCGTGCGTTAGCGCGTGAAGTGGCACTGCGTTCGACCGCGCCGACCGCACGGGTACCTGCTTCGTGCTCGGCTCTGAAGATCTGCTCCGGCCACGGGGACTGCGTGTACGGTGAGTAGGGGGAAAAACAGTGCACAGTAGGGAGAACAATCAGGAGTGCAGCGGAGTTGGGCGTGTGGTATGCGTATGTGGGAGCGGTGTGTGATGGACGGGTGCAGTGGCGCTCGGCCCTGAAGATGATGAAGGGCTCGTGGTAAAGAAGGAGTTTTTTAAATATAATTCGCAATCAACATGTCTGTAAGACTACCCATGATGCAATATCCGCACAACTAAAACAACTAAAAGATCCATTGCCGTCTTATAATCAATCCTCCAAAGGAAAATTCTCTTTTTTGTTTTAACCAAAATTGCCTGATGGTAGCTGTTTATCAATAGATTTAAAAATGTGCAGTTGCAAATCATAGGCTTGCGCATTATTTGCATGCTTATCTTGTACATTAGGTGCTTCTCCGTCCAGTCTGGCGCCGTCGGCTGTAAGAGAACAAATTCTCTACAATTTACAGAGCCCATACAAAAGATATAATCAATTATTTTGAACGCCTGGACTCATTTATTAGCAATGTTTATTATATAATATACTACTTATATACTACTATAATATACTTAATTTTGAAGATGGCTTATCATCATAATCATGCCGAGGTCCACTGAACACTGGCCTCCCCTATAGAGATTATATGCCTATTTTCAATGCTGTATTGAGTGAGACTTATTACGGCATTGAAATTGATGCAGAATAAAAATTGAGAGAAACGATTGATGCTAAAAAAATTGAGAGAAATCATTTTTTTTACACAGGCCGTTGCCAGTGTTCTGTTATGGAAGGCGAGACTGTGTATTCGGGTGCGTTCTGTGAAACTTGTGCAACATGTGAAAACCCACTCTGTGCAAACGCAGAGCCCTGCGTCTCCTGCCACCTCAGTAATAATTGCACAGACCTGTGCACTATTGGCAACGTTAACTACACAGTTAGCGAGAAATATAACGCAGGTAAGCTCACTTTCCGTTCAACATTATTTTTAAAGTATAGATGTTTCGTAAGTTAAATTGTGTGTGTCCATTGTTTTACTTTTATAAGCAATCGAAGGAGCTGGATAACCATGTGTCAAGAGCTATCAACAGCCTCAAACGCATATTTATGCTTACGTTATTCAAGATATTAATGCTCTCTTCATCGTCTAATTCCTTGGGGAATGGGACCCATTGGGGGGATGAAGCGAAGGAGGATAACGCATCCGCATATGCGGGTGTTAATGGCGTCAGTAGTCACCAAGTGGCACCGATTGTTCGTTTTGTCTCAATAAGAGATGAAATAAATAATACCTATGTGAATAAAATTCTCGCGTCAGTGTTTGTCACCAAACTCTTACAATCCAGTTTGGCTTATTTTTGTGAAATTATCTGATTTCCGATCCGATTACTGAAATTTTTCTCGAATTCGTCAATTGAACAATTACTCAATTGTTGCAGAGAGCGAAGGCGATGAAACATCCTGTATCCTACGGAGGGCTGAAGGGGGCTTTGAATGCGAATACAGGTACACGTACAAAGCAGGTGTACAGTCCATGATCGCAATGGAAATCGCCATCAGATCCAAGGAGTGTTCTCAGCCGACGAGCTCTAAGTTTCTTTTTAGCAGCATCGTAATTATGGTCTGCATAATAGCAGGAGGGATTATCGTTATATTCGCGGTGAAATGTGCCCAAATCGTATCGGACAAGCGGGCGTACGCGAAGTTCCTGCAAGAGGCTCAGGAAAGCAGGAAGAACATGCAGGAGCTGAACCCTCTGTACATATCCCCTATTTCTGAGTTCAGGTTACCTGAGTCTTATCCGAGAGAAGGGATTGATTTTTAATGCATTTGTGGTTACGGTTACTACCGAAACTTTTCTCTCAATGAAAGTATAAAAAAAGTAGGCAGTAGTTCAACACGCAAGAGAAGAATTAGTAACCTAAAGATTTATAATATAATTTTATATGTAAAAATCTCACGTTACGGTGATTCTCCGCGATAGACACCGAATCGTCGGAACCGATTCTGATTAAATTTGGTTCGGCGATTCTGATCACTTTTTATTTGGATCAACTTTAAATATAGGCTTAATTATATTTCCATTACAACAGCGACTTCAAGGCGTGGCCGGGTCAGCTGGTGTCATATATTTGTTACGTGTTACAAAACCACCGTTACCAGTTAATGACAAATTAATTATCTAAGTTGTAATCTTTGTGTTCGCGTGTGTATGTATGTGTTTTATTATGAAATTAAAGAAGATATAGTTTCTGTATTTACATCTTATGGAATGTCACGAAGTAATAACATTGCTAACTTTACCTTGCAATCAGACTTGCCAATTGTTATAGAAACATTGTTGCTTCAGAAGCTTGGCACTGGCTTTTTTATTAGGCCCTGCATATGTAATAGGCGTTTTTCGTACTGGCCACTTTAATCACAAATTTTCAATTCAATTTTCAATCCAAATACAAATTTGTACAGCTATTTACTCATGTATTTGTGCACCGATGACCGTCATTTCTTGTTTTTTTTTTCTTCGGTTTTTTTCTGTTTGCGTCACTCATTTAACAAAATGGAAAACTTAAAATATCGCATTATTTATGAGTACAGTTCAGCCGTGGCACTAGTGCTGCGGAAACGACTCGAAGGGTGAATGATGTGTATGGCGTTCGTGTTGCAAAAGAAAACACAGTTCGTTTTTGGTTCCACTGTTCTCTTTCTGGAAATTTCAACCTGCAGAACAAGCCCCGTGGACGCCCTGCGTGCCAAGTTGATAATGAAGATCGCAAACTACGTCCGATTTAGCTGCAGGCTGCGATGTTAGTGATGAAACTGTTTAAATTCACTTAAAGCAAATTGTGAAGATTAAAAAGCTTGAAAGGTGGGTACCTCACGAATTGACTGAAGCAAACCAGCAGACACAAGGCTCAATAATGAAGGTATTTTCAACCGAATCATTACCTGTGACGTTAATGCATTCTTTAAGGTAATCGGAAGCGCTCAGCGCAGTGGTTGCATCCTGGTCAGCCAGCCAAATCCTGCCCCAAGCCAAAATTAACCCCAAAAAAAATTCTTGTAAACTGTTTGGTGGACTAGTGCCGGTATTGTTCATTACAGTTTTGTCGAATCGGGCCAGACCATTACGGCTGATTTCTGTTGTCAGCAATTGTAAACCATGATGGAAAGGTTAGCGGCTGCTTCACGACAACGTAGGACCACACACTGCGCAACAGACGGCTACCAATTTAAAAGAGCTTCAATTAGAATGTCTAAGACATCCTCCTGTACTCCCCGGTGCTCCAACAGATTACCGTTTTTTTTTCGAAATTTGGACAACTTCTTGCAAGGGAAAAAATGTAACTCCGACTCCGACTGGATTTTTTAGTAAGGGGATTAGTGAACTACCTGTGAGATGGCAAAAGTGCATGGAAAACAATGGGTCATACTTTGATAGTTAAATATGCTATATTAAAAAATATTCGACTTTTCGTACCTCCCATACAAAACGCCAATTACATATTTAAGGACATAATGTAAGGAATATAGTAAGAGTATAGCCACACAAAGACGCCATGTCACGTCATGAAATATTATGAAGTTCTCTTTAGGGGCTTTTAATTAAATTACGCCTGAACATATCTGGATGTGTGAAACATATAAAATAAGAATTTTTACCGTTTTTTGTCAATGTAATAGTGTTTTCTTATGTTTGTAATAATAACTTGCTTGAAAGTGTAATTTTTAGATTAGGTATCAATTTCAATAGCTATTATCGATAACATCGTACCGAAGTACTTAATTTATATTATTTTGCTAGTCTTCTTAATAAATAGTATTTTATGTGTATTGTTATGTGGGTATGTCATTAACCTAAACTATGCCTACTATAGTCTATACGCCATTTTAAATATGGACCAAAATTAAAGCGTAATATGAAGCCTATAGAAAATATTTTTATTTATATTACTATTTAATTCTTCTAATTTATAATTCCAAAAATATCTAGAAATTGTGAAGTAAGTGCAATATTTGAGAAATGACAGAAATAAAAGTTTCCCAGTGTTTGCGTAATAATATTTAATCAAAGGTACCAGTGATACCATCATAATTCCCGGTTTCTTCACAGACATCTTTTGTTATGATTATGATTTAGTGTTTCAGCAGATGGCAGATGAGCCAGCAAGGTTCTGGAGCGGGGACCGCGTGTAGGAAAACAAAGTGTTGGTCGACCGTTCACCAGGTGGGAAGACGATCTCTGTGCAGTAGCCGGTCCGGGATGGATGCTAGTAGCAGGAGATCAGTCGTGTTGGCGTTCGTTGTTAGAGCCCTATGTCCAGCAGTGGACCTATAGGGGCTGATAATGATGGTGTCAAGTGTTGTAAAGTAGACTTAGGGCCGGTTTGATTGGTTACAGTTGTAGAGATAACTGCGTGTTTAATACGTTGAGCTATTCCAAGTATCACCTAAATGTCTCTTGCTATTTTTCATATTCACCATCGATTTTTAATATATACCATTGATTTTTTAATATATAATACATAATATTACCGGAACAGCAGCGTCGTTTTGTACTTTTTATGAGATAAGGAATAACCGAGCAGATGGCTAGTGACTACCGCGGCACACAGCCATTAGCGAGGCTAGGCGTCTTGCAGACGAAATGCCGAGGGTGGTTCCACAGTAAGCAGATACGCGCGCGGTAGAAAATGGTGTTTAAACCGTTAAATTTAATAATTTGTTTACTTACTTTGCATTTAAAGATTTCCTTTACTACTATTCACTAAAATAGTTTCACTTTATAATTATTTGTGTGAACCGATTTGTATTTTTTAAAATTTCAAGAACCCTCGGATAATTTCTAAAACGAAAATAATTAAAGCTTGCACATTTGTGACACGTTTGCATTTCAAATGTCAGCTGTGCCAAGGAAAGCAAACTTCAATGACTGTAATTTTTTAAATTATAATCATACGTCTAGAGACTAGCCGCCGCCCGAATCGCCAACTAAGATGAGTAGTAGATGTTAATTTGGCAACATTTTCCATTGGGAACCTGTGAAACGTTATTCCGTAATTAGTTTGATACTTATGTTCGCAATAGGATAACCCTGACTATAATTATGACCTGTGAAACCGTCCTATGTTAAGCCAAACCCTCACGTTGCTTAGTTAGTAAGAAAAACTGTACATTATATCGAAAAAAAAAAGGTTCAAAATGTCTTTTATGTGTCAAATCATATTTTATGTTTAAAATTGAAAATTGTTTGTTATGTTCCTCTCATTGTGATCAATAAAATGTGTTGAAATAAAACAAATTCATTAAATTGCATCTTTACCCGCCAATACAAAACTATTTACATCATTATTATAAGTAACACTGAAATTAGTAATGCTTACATATAAAATTTGTGTTAACAATAATCCAGATCATTAAACAGTATAAAACAGTATAATACAGTAAAACTTACACAATACTTGTGTTAAGGTAAAGTTAATCTCCATCTTTAAGTATATGTCAGCAGCGTTGGGCGGCCCATAGACAATGGACAAAACGCATAATGAAAGTTCAACTCACTGAAATTTTGTTCCATGATTTCACAATCTGACGACCGGCCGGCGCAGTGGTAGCATAGCTCGGGTGAGCCGTGCATATTGCGCCAAAAGTAGCGAGAACTATTATATGTATTTCTATAATAAAAATCTTTATTAGGTATATAACATAATCAAAAATATTAAATAGACATAACACAGAGACATCATTGGTATACCGTGAGACCAAGTTAGCTAAATACATTTCCTTCGTCTAGCGCCTTCAAGTCCTTACGGTATCGCTTGGCTAGAATAAAGTGTGATAAGTCCACAGATATTGCTTTATCGTCAGTACCCTAAACGGTCAATGATAGGTATAAAAATCATCGTCTAGGGCCGCTTAACCCTACCTTTTGATTCTTTAAGCCTTACGAGGACCTCTCCCAGCATGAGACGCCCAAATAGATGTTAGGATCTTACTGTGCTCACGGAGCGCCTCTGTACCCCACCGTATTTCGTTATTTTGACGCCACTCACATATTTCAAAATTAATTCTTATACCTACACAAGTATTTAATAAACATTTAACGAAACAAATATCTATGGTAACTAATAACATCCTTATTTAATTAGTTATTACCGATAGAAGACTTAAGATCTTTTCCTTACATTGTTACAAAGATATGTATTAATTGGGTCCCACAAAATTTTATCCTTTTTAAAAATATAAATTTAGCACAGACAAGAATACAACTTTGATACTTACTTGATACCTCCTCTGATAAGTACTTAATTAAATTATTACTCATTAAGGACAGTATCTGTCGAAACATTTTGTATTCCATTCTAGCTTTTGACAGAAACGCAATTAAAAAAGATTAAAAAATCAAATAAACTCAGCTCCAACGACGATTGTTGACAGATACAAAATATTATTTCCTTAAATATTGTGATTGTGCTTACTTGTTCTATGAGGACACGCCTTAATTTATAAGGAGTTTGTTATAAGGTTACAACATGTTACTTTCTGAAATATATAATATAACGTTATTTCACATAGTCTAACATATTTCGCAGAGATAAGCAGTTGATTACTTTACTCTTGTTCGTTCTAATTCGTAGTTTTTATTACAAAGTTGGAAACATTTGCAGTTTTTGCTATTGACAATATGGTGGTAAATAGAGCAGGGAAACCTGCCTAAATCGCGACCGTCTATGCCGAAAGAGAGAGGAAGTGTGGTTTACTCTGACTCTCTTATTTATTGATTTCCCTGTGCGCAATGCGCATGTGAGGTTACATAGACAAATATAGTGTGGCGTTTCACGCCTTCCTTCTTATAAGCCAAGTCGGATGCTCGCCGTCATATGCCTGCCTATGGGTTCCCTTTTCTATCTATATTATTTCATTGCGTGCGTAAATTATTATTTCTAAAAGAGAATATTACTTGTAAAATATACACAGATTGGTGGTAACGGGTATATTGGTTTATTTTAACGTTTAATTTCAAATTACGCACCACTTCGCTAAAATGTAAATAAAATTTATATTATTTTCTGGACTCTCTCCCAACAATTGACAATGGCCTCCACCGCTCGAAATTTTGGAAGACATTCGACGTACAGATTAACGATAATTTTAGTTAATCAACATAATTATATTCCCGTCTTTTTCGTTCCCAAAGCAATTTAACGATTTTTTGTCTAAGGTGAGTTTTTTCACAAAACTCAAATTGACGTAAACACAGCAATGGAATAATCTAAAATAAGTTGTGATTATTCTTAGAATATCAAATTATTACCGATTTCAAACGTCATTTCTACGAGCGCCCTAGTATAATATTATGTACTATTTAGTTTTATTTCCCACTTTACATTATCACAGCAACATGCACACATATGCTTCAAGTCCACTCGAAAGACAACTGCAGAATTCATTATATCCATAACATCCACACAAAATATACGTTGTGAAGTTGGGACCATAGACAAGAGCACTTTGGCAACACTACGGATCTTCTTCCAAATTTCAATGGCGAAGAATTAAAATCGAAACTGAGACCTACATTAGGGGAGATTAGAGGCGGAGACCGGTATTTTTATTTTGGAGGAGGAGTCAAAATAGGGCCCAAAGAAGTAAGGTAAATTTGACTTAAGATTTCTCTCGATTCACCACTGAGAAAAACATGGTTGCCCGTAGACCCCAGGCTCCCAGAGCAAGGAAGGTGACATAAATCGCGATAACCTTTCTCTCTCCTTACTGATAGAAGCACATTACAACCTTTTCATTCGTACAATAAATGATAAAAGAAATCAATGTCTGCAAATAAAATTGAAATGAAACTTATAAAATTTAAGCAAACTATAACTATATAAACTATGTATTTTCTGTCGTGAAACGGTATAGCCAATTTCTCCCTCTTTCTAACCGATGGAGCTGACTCCCATGTTGTACCCATAACAGTTATAGATATGAATAGCACACACATAAGGCAAGTGCATAGCCAGCTATGCTAATATACGTGTACATTAATTATATAAAAGGCATTAGAGTTTGTTAATTGTATATATGATAAAGCTGTATTTCGAAGATATACAATACTCCTATACCACATAATTTTCTATAAATGCTGTTGTGTTTTGAAATCTGAAGGGAGCCTACATAAAGTTAGCGTGAGGTAGGGGGACTTGTATGTATGTCGACTCGATCACTCTTGTGTAACTTTTTAATTCCTAGGTCGTATTCTTTCATTGGCGTGGCGTAGAATAATTTCGACGTGTAAAAGTCGCATCGGCGAGGTAGAGTCATAGAGATAACATAGATAAAGTAGGGAAGCTATAGGCAGGCCTATGACTTAAGAGTGGCTGTGTTGATTAATAGTGCATGAAGATTGCACGAAATATATATGTTAAAGAGAGACAGATAGGAAGCCACATTGGGTTCCTCTTTCGACTTCAGACGGGCGCGTTTTATGTTGGCTGCCCTACTTGATTTATATTGTCTTTATCTCATCTACCTATCGTCTTGCAGACGCATCGCTGTTGTTTCTTAACAGCCAAAAATATTTAGTTCCCCATAGTTGGACTGAGCTGTGGCGACGACTGTTTATTCCCAAATTTTGGAACTGACCAACATAGAAAGAAGTCATAAGACTTAACTACTTAGATAAGTCTAGCTTCACAATGCCCGTTTTTTTTTTTGCGAGATACCCTGCAAGTTTTCCCGCAATCCTACGCTTTGCTTTCGCCATTTTAAGAATTCTATTGTAACACATTAAGTGGAAAGTAATAGAATATTCTTTTTACTTCGAGTGGACATCAAATTCACCAGAACATTACGCTAAAGCCTATTGACGCGGCGGTCGTAGCCCTCGGTGTGCAGTAACATGGGCCGCGACTCTTTTTGCATCTGTGGCTGTTTTGTTTCTTGTTCCACTATCTTATCGCTCGGCGTGGGCATATGTCCGGGCACGGCATCGGGCACTATTCTTTGAATTGCTTCTGACGTCACTGCTGGTGGTAAAAGCCTGAAAATAGAAGAAATGGACTGAATAATCTTTGTTGGCAAAACTTGATGACCGCACACCACATGCTCTGGGGGTCTTTAGTAGAAGGAGCGACATATAATGCTTAATAACCTCGTGGACAACGTGGGAAATTTTCGTACTTTCAAACAATATTGTCATAAGTATTACTGGTATCAGATAATGTAACGCAGTAAGTACCAGTTGATAATTAAATATAACGTGTGGTCAATGTGTGTTAGGCATTTATATCTCCGTGGTGCATAGCAGCCGGGCGTCTCCTGGCTGCCGTCTCTTTTTTAACTGTTCCAGTCATTGCAATCCCGTATTGTCTCCGCTTTGGTTGGGGAGGGAAACCGGAAAGACTTTCTACTCCTATTTTCTTCAGATTTAATTCGTTGCAGACCCCAATACAGTTTTTAGCATTCCGTCGGGGATCCTGCGATCATATCAAAGGGTCACAAGTGGTGCCGCTGTCGATTCCACAAACACAGGAGTAGCAGCGGTTGAGCAGTTTGGAGTGCCATTATCACTCGTATTTCACACTAAGACTACGTAAATCACCCTATAATATATCACGCTTCCAGACCTACCTGTAGGTAGTGTTACCCTTATGTACACATCCCTTGGCAACCTCATGCCCTCCCCTCAGGTTATACATCGGCAATATACGAGGGTGGATCTAAAAATTCGTGGCCTAACCTACAAGGAGCTATGACATCTTTTTAAATCTACCGTCATTTGTTAGTATGTGTCATATTGATTCATTGTGCGCAGTTTCATTCCGATACTGCACAATTTAAATTTTCTGTGATTATTTGTTTTTTGAATAATGGAGAATGTTGAATACCGTGCAGTTATTAAGTACCTCAATAAGAAAGGCCTATCACCAAAATACATCCATCAAGACTCCCACTAAACTGCTCACCATATGGTGAGCAGTTTAGTGGGAGTCTGCTCCATCGTATTCCAGTGTCAAGAAGTCTACATCCTCTACCACGAAAGAAAACATCGATAAAATTTGTGATAGTGGGTGACCGACGTTTGACCATTGGTAAGATAGCTGAGATAACAAACATTAGTTATGCCCGGGTGCAACACATAATAACGGAAGAGTTGGGGTTCCATAAGGTTTCTGCTCGCTGGGTCCCGAGGTTGTTTTCAGGTGAACAAAAACGAGTTCGATACACAATTTCGCGAGACTGTTTGGAACTTTTTGAGACTGATCCCGAGGACTTTTTGTCTAGATTTGTACCATGGATGAAAGCTGTTTTCAACACCATACTCCTGAATCAAAGCAACAATCCAAACAGTGGAAAAGATCAGACTCCTACACCGAAAAAAGGCTAAGGTCGTTTTGTCGACTAACAAAGTCATGGCTTCTGTTATTTGGGATGCGAAGAGCATTATTTTTGTAGATTATTTACAGAAAGGTCAAACTATAAGTTTTAGTTATTATTGTAACATTTTACAAAGACTCTGGGAAGAAATAAAAGAAAAAAGGCCGGGAATGTTGCGTAAGAAAGTTTTGTTTCATCAAGACAACGCACGTGTTCACACTTCGGTTGAGACAATGTCTGTAATCCATGATTGTGGCTACGAATAGCTGCCTCAGCCGCCTTATTCGCCGGATTTAGCCCCCTCGGATTATCATTTATTTACAAATTTAAAAAAACATTTGGGTGGCTCGAAATTTTCGACTAAAGATGAGGTGATAGTCGCAGTAAACGATTATTTCGCCGACCTTCCTTATGACCGACCTTAGAAATGCTCATTATTTCTGATGAACACAGGCTGTAGAACATTCCCTAAAATATATACATGATAACTTCATTTATGTAATGAAGACGTGAACAAAATAATAAAGTAAAT